>JAURVB010001275.1:0-33441 GCA_033002965.1 Piper betle | reverse complement strand
CTGTTCCCAACGATGCACTAGTGATGCATACTCAACACAAATATGTAACTCGCATGCTTATATGCAAGAGGATACGAAACACCAAAAGAATATGACATGGCCAGGCCTCTAAAAATAAGGAGTCAACTCCAAATACTCCTCCTAGAATAGTTACCAATGAGCTTCATCTTCGTCTTCCACCATTCTCTCGAATTTCTCGTACCTCTTTATCCAACTCTATCTTTACGTCTTCCCATGTAGTTGTTGATTTTTTCAATTTCATTGTATAATAAGGGAATATTCATCTTTGTTGATTAAAAATCTATTTCCCTATATTTTAAAAAATTCTAATGACTATTTGGTGTACCTTTTGCAAAACTAACAGGGGTAACAAATTTAGTGGATCTATCAAATTGCTTGGAGAAAGGATTTTTTTGCAAGCAAGAAAATTGGAAAAATCCAAATTTGGTGGGCTTTCCAATAAGGCATAGGTATAGAGATCTCAATGTTGAGTCGATTGATGGCACTCAACCATGTTTTAAATAGTCGACTGGACTGGCTGGACCAAATCCAGTCTAGTTCAGCTTTTTGGGCAAAATTCAAAAAGAAATCAAGTTGTTTGGGCAAATTCAACTTGAGAATGGCCTACCCAAACAACAAGGTTGTTAGCACAGCTATTACAACGTCTAGAAGCCAAACTCTATTTCCTCTTGTTAATAAATGGGAACTAAATAGTATCCTCTGATTACAAGTTCGAGTTTAACTAATCAAAATACAATAAAATAAAAAAAAATAATAATAATAAAAATACATTACACTGCAAACTGTCACTGACTTGAACCCAACTAATTTTAATTTCTAACTTCATATAAAATAATAATAATAATAGAAATATCTCCCACTATGGAGGGTAACTGGTTCAAACCTAAGTTACTTCAGTTCTTAACTTTACTAATAAGATTTAAAATATTCATTTTGGAAAAAAATACAATAAAAAAATAAAATTATTATAATTTATCTTCTATTATACTAGAATGTATATTTAAAATTATTCAAAATTTATATCTAACTAAATTATTATAATTTATTTCACTATATAATGAGAATTAACACATAAAATTAAAATTTATATGTAATACAAGTCACGTGCAGCATAGCATCTTACATAGTGTATATTTATTTACATGAGGTATATTTTTCTAACTAAGAGGGTCACAAAGGACAATCAATGAGACTTAAAAGACAAATGCTCTACGTAATCAACATTTTCATAAAAACAGTGGTCAAAATGCACTTTGATGTGACCAAGAATCCGAGTTGACGATTTTGCAAAGCTTTAAAGGGGGTTACAAAGATTAGAGAGTGAAAGTCTCTATGGAATGTATGTTCTTTATATGGATGCTCAGTTTAGTTAAGGATGCTATCATGTTTATACCTTGATGGCTCCTTCCTAGATACTCTTTACTGTTCCTATATTATCCCTAAAGAACATTTTCTTAACGAGTAGGATAGATAAAGGCATAAACTACTTACAAAAATAAATATATCCACTTGTGAATTTCTGTCCATTGTCATCTAAATTGGCTACATGACTGAAATACGATATTAAAAAGGCGTTTGTCATGAGATTTGTCACCAAAAATTTTGGTGATAATATCTTTCTCATCAAATTAAATTCGGTGGCAGAATGTGAAATGACTATTACTGAAATACTCCATTGACAAACTGCGATGACTAATTGCCTTCCAATTTTAGTGGTAGAATCGTGGCGATTGACACCCAAAAAAAATAGCTACAAAAGTCAAATTATGGTTATAAAACAGTGAGAATTTAAAAAATATATTAACAAAAAATAAAATTTATGGGTGGTGGTACGTGCACATGCACGGCCGCGCAAGTGGGCAATGGTGCAAGGGTCATGTAGGCAGGGGGCGATGGTGGCAAGGGCTGCACACACAGGTGGGGCGGCGTTGCGGAGAGGCAAGGTAGCAGGGCGACAGGGTGGTGGCCGAAAGTGAGGGCTACAGGGCATCAGGGTGGCAGCAGTGGCAGGGGAAGGCTGGGTGGGACAGGGTGGCAGGGCGGGTTGGGAGGCTGGGTTGGGCTGCAGGGTGGGAGGAGTGGTGGGGCGTTAGCAGGGCAGCAGGAGAGCGAGGTGGGAAAGCAGCGGTGGTTGCGGGGGCCGCACGTGTAGCGCGGCTGGGTGAGGGGTGGGGACGGGGTGGGGCTGGGCGGGGCAGAGCAGTAGCAGCGAGGTTCTGCGGCACCTCGTGGCTGCACGCTGTGCACCTGCTTGCTGCATGCAGGCCGAGGCCGTGCGATTGCCTTCTCTTGAGAACACGGCCTGCCCTTAAAGGGCTGAGCGCTTGGCCCAAAAATTTTGGGCCTCAGCGTGACAGTTTAAAAGCCCAAACTTTCTTTTCTTTCGATTTTTAAATCATAAACTAATTTTGACACCAAAATTTTTTTAATAATTTGTTTACAAATAATTAAAAAATGTGTAACCAAAATTTAAGTGCCAAAATTTTGGTCACATTTATTTTTATGCCAAAAAACAATATCAAAACGGTGACAAAAAAAATTTTATAAAAATATTTTCGATAATAGGTCATTGACAATTTATTACAAAGGCTACCTAAACTTATGTGGCAATATTTTTGTGACATTTATTTTTGACGCAGAAAAATGATGTCAAAATGGTGCTAAAATGTTAGTCACCAAATTTTTCTTGACAAAAAAGTGGCAGATTTTCATGTTTCCTTAATTTAGTGAATTGTCGGTTACAAATTATTTGGTCATAGTTTTTTGTGACAATTTGCTGGTAAATTAGTTACTGAAAATTTGGTCACAAAATGCTCATTTTCCACCAGTGATCTCTTTCAAGAGATTATCATCAATGTCGATACCCTAATACATTTTAATCAAAGTTTTTTCTACAGAAAAGGATACGTGTCTTCTATTCTTCGATAATTTCTAAAAATTCAGTTTGATTATGCCACTAGGCCTGTATTTAATATATATATGCTCTGCAAGTTCTTGATGAGAAAATAACCAAGTTCAAAGGTACCTGTGGTTATGGTGTTTGCAAAAATGCTGCTAGATATTATACTGACGAGATATCAACTAGATTACTGAGTCTACGCAAGCAAGTGGAAATACAAAATTAAAATGTACAGTGCTAGTAAAGCAAATTAAATTCTATACAACTGAAAGCATGAACGTGCAAACTACAGTACTTCACTAAATTAACATTGAATCAAACACCTACTCTTATTAATAAAGAGAAGTGCTAAAAAATTGAACTCTGATTAAAATTTAAAAGTAGGATATTCAACTAATCAAAATAAAATAAATTTAAAATTATTATTGTTATATCTTTTTTATTCAAGTTGTATATATTTTCAAAATTCAGATTCTATTTTTAAGATATTGGATTATTATAAATTATATTTTATTATTATATAGAAATTTATTTGTAAAATTAAAGTCAATATCTAGCAGAAGCCGCATGGCACAGCATATCCCTCGGTTAATATGAGACCTGGAATACAGCTTTGTAACCTGAAAAAAATGTACATTGATACAAAATATATAGTTCAAGATTAAGAGTAAGAAGGTTTACAAACGATGCTGAATAGTTGAAGCATGCATAGATCACTGACACGAGGCAACATGGTACACAATACCCGGGCTTTAGCATTCGCTACCTAGTTACCTTGAGTACAAGACCTGCTGTTGTGAAACTCACGATTTGATTCTGTGTCTACTCACGATTTGGTTCTGATGTCTGGGTCCACCCCTTTTCGACCCACCCGCTCGTTTGCGGACATTCCTTCAACTTCAGCAAAGAACTCGGCCTCATTGTTGGCCTATCGGTTGAAGCACTATTAACGCATGCGAAATGCAAGGCTGGCAACACTTCAAGCGCGATTATGGTCGTATTCCCCCACCAGCCTGGAATGCAACCAAGTCACTGATGTTACCTCTTTCTGTCAACGGATTTGCCCAGTGAACAAGATGGATATCTCTCTGGGGTAGCAGTGGAGGGCGACCCGTCTACTAATTCCAATAGCACTACTCCGAAGCTAGATGGACATCGGTTTTCTCCCGTTAGCAGAGATTCGGATTGTAGTGCCAGAGACCAGTGTTCGTGAATCGTCTGAGAGTATAGATTCCCATGTAAGATCTGTTGGAAGTTGGACATAAATATATACATGAATTAGGAATTGTAACATATGTTATTATATAAGGTTGGCTAAATTAAGTTGATCTACTAAGGATTAAGGGTTCACGAGCCATAAATTAAAGTGTGGAATTCATTGAGAAAAGTGTGGAATTCAATGTGTAGATACATTTTCATAAATTTCTCTTCTCGTAATGTGGTGGAATTGAATTTATAGAACTAAAGGCTTATAAATAAGGAGGTTATGGTCCCTGGATGCAGCTATGCTGGTTTTCGTTCACGGTATCCCAGGTAGTCCAGAGTACTAGTTTTAAGAAAGCTAGTCTTGAATTTGGAAGATCCATAACTGAGAATTCAGGTTTTGAAAACTTCTTCGCAGATTCAAACTTTGAAGTTTCTTTATGGACTCAGTACAGCTTCCGCTATTTTATTTTATTTATCTAGTTTAATTTCTCATGATGATTTGATATGAAGTCGATCCAAGTTTATACAGTTTATTTCTAACAAGTACAGTTAATGTTGTAACAAGCGGCATCAGAGCCACCTTCATATCAAATTATTGAGAATCAGGTTTATTTTATGAATTATTGTGAGATTTAATCCCAAAATTAAGGTCATCTTTTGGTAACATAACATGAGGAAAATAAAGTTACAAAAGGTTATAATTTTGGAAACTCCCACATAAGATATTTTTTATAACCTTTTGGTTAAGTCATAATTAATATTTTAAAATTTATTAAGGACTACAATATGCTGCTAAAGTAGCCTCTTCTGTGAAAATTAATTTATTTTTAAATATTAAGACAGTTATGAGTATTTAATTCATGTGGATATTAATCGGCAAAGAAGGTTAATGTTTGACAGAATTCTATATTCATATGTGGTAATAGGTATGGGACAATTATCAAGTGTCCATGTGGATGATAAATCGGCCAAGGAAGGTTTATTATTTGATAGAGTTTGTTGTTCATATTTCTACACTAAAGACTCATTATTGTAATAAATATGGGATAATTATCAAGTTTCCATGTGGATAATAAATCGACTAAGAAGGTTTTTATCTGACAGGATTTATTATCCATATTTGATTATGACATTAAAATAATAAATATGAGATAATTATCAGGTTTCCATGTGAATGATAAATCAGTCAAAGGAGGTTTATTGTTTGACAGGTTTATTATCTATATTTGATTATTGCACTAAGAGTACCATTTACAATTGATATTTCTGTCCAAAGACTAAATATTGATGTTGTGCTAGGTATCTATTAATGGGATTAATAATTATTAATCTTATTATGAGGCATGTTGTTTTCTCTTCAGTTAATCAGTCTGCTTCTATAATTTCTGCCAACATAAACTCAGTACCAATGCTTAAAGATAACTTTAAGGATTGGAAAGAAAGCATAAGGGAGTACATCTTAGAGATGTCTAACATTGTTTCAAAATGAAAAGCTCTAAAGTTAGAGCTATATGAAGATTTGCTCGTGCATTTAGTTTTAATTTCTCTTCCTGCATAATTCGGTCAATTCAAGGTCAGTTACAGCTGTCAAAGGGATAAATGGACTCGTAATGAGCTCATTTCTTATTGTGTGTAAGAAGAAGAAAGATTAAGCAGAACAGGTTGAGAGTGCTCACTTGGCTAGTACCTATAAGGATAACAATGAAAGAAAGAGGAGCTAAGGATGCTGATAATGGATTCACACACATAGCAAAAGAAAGAAAATCGAGTTTCTTCTGTTTCTTTTGTGGTAACCTGGACATATGAAGAAGAAATCACTAAGTATCACGCTTGGCGTGTAAAGAAATGTTCATTTCTTAATTTTGTTTGTTCTGAGGTTAATCTAGTTTCAGTACCAATACACACTTGGTGGCTAGATTCAGATGCTACTTACATAAGTGTCCATGCAGGGTTGCCTGAGTTAAAGCCAAATGATGCTTGAAAGATTCATCTATATGGGTGATGGCAAATCAGTTATAGTTGAAGCAATAGGGATTTTTAGATTATTATTACAGACCTGATTTTATTTGGATTTGAAAGAGACATATGTAGTACCGTCTTTTAGATGAAATTTGGTTTCTATTTCTATATTGGACAAATCTGGTTACTCTTGTTCATTTAAAAATAATAAGTTTAGTCTTTTTCTAAATTCAAATATTGTGGGTACAGGGTCCTTGTCTTTTTATGATAATCTATGTTTATTTGATACTATTGCATCTTTTAATGAAACCTTGCATGTGGAACTATGTGGTACAAAAAGAAAATTAACCAATGAGAATTCGGCTTTACTATGGCATAAGCGTTTAGGACACATTTCTAAACAAAGAATTGTATAACTTATGTCAGATGGAATTCTTGATTCTCTTAATTTTGCAGATTTTTAAATCTGTATTGGGTGCATTAAGGGAAAACAAACAAATATAAGGAGACTAGGTGCAATAGACCTTCAAACGTCTTAGAACCAATACATACGGACATTTGTAGGCCCTTCTCTACAGCTTCTTCGGAATGGTCAATAATATTTTATTACGTTCATAGACGATTATTCTCGTTATGGTTACCTTTATCTCATTCATGAGAAATCTTAAGCATTGGACGTATTTAAGGCATATAAAGCTAAAGTTGAGAACCAACTTGACAGAACTATTAATGCTATGAGATCTGATCGTGGTGGTGAATACTATGGCAGATATGATGGATCAGGTGTACAACGTCCAGGACCATTTGCCAAATTTCTAAAAGAGTGTGGAATCGTCCCGCAATACACAATGCCAGGTACTCTAGTATGAATGGTGTTGCTGAGAGACAAAACCGAACATTAAAGAACATGATAAGAAGTATGATTGCTCATATTACTTTGCCTGATTCACTTTGGGGTGAGGCACTAAAGACAATAGTATATCTTCTTGATAGAGTACTCACAAAAGTAACAGTTAAGACCCCTTATGAATTATGGACCGGAAAAAGGCCCAGTATAATGCATTTATGCATTTGGGGTTGTCCAGCTGAAGCAAGGCCTTATAGGCCGAATGAAAGGAAACTGGACTCAAGAACAATAAGCAGTTATTTTGTTGGGTACTCTGATCGGTCAATAAGGTATAAGTTTTATGATTCCACAATTAAGTCATTCTTTGAGACGAGAAATGCCCAGTTTTTGAGGATGTTGGTTTGGAAGGGGAAATGAGGTTAGAGACTTTGTCTTTGAAGAAGAATCTGATTCTCTTCCCATAATTGTTCTTGATAAAAATCAGGATCAGGATCATATTTCTGATGTAATTCAAGAAACAGTACAAGAATTACAAGACTTTGTCGAGAATCTCCCTACTCAAGTTATACATGAAGGACAAACTCAACAACCTCGAGAGCAAATGCCATTGAGGAGATCCACAAGAGAAAGGAGAAAAGTAATTTTTGATGATTATATTATCTTTCTCCAAGAACATGAGGATAACAATGAAATGGTTAATGATGATCCAATCAGTTTTCATCAGGTCATGAAGAGTTCTAATTCTCAAAAGTGGATTGATGCCATGAATGAAGAGATTAAGTCCATGAAAACTAATGACGTTTGGGATCTTGTCTTATTGCCTGAAGGTACGAAACCCATTGGTTGCAAATAGATATTTAAAACCAAGAGGGATTTGAAGGGTAATATAAAAGATATAAGGCTCGTCTTATTGCAAAGGGCTTTACTCAAAAGGAAGGCATTGATTATAATAAGACTTTCTCTCCAGTTTCATCGAAAGACTCGTTCAGAATAATTATGGCATTAGTGGCACATTTTGATCTTGAGTTATATCAGATGGATGTAAAGACTGCGTTTTCTAAATGGTGACATTGATGAAACAATTTATATGGTGCAACCAGAAAACTTTGTATTAGGAGATTCAAAGAAGATGGTTTGCAAATTAAAGAAATCTATCTATGGACTTAAGCAGGCTTCTCGTCAATGGTATCACAAATTTCATCAAGTGATTCTCTCATTTGGTTTTGAGATGAATGTGATTGATGATTGTATATACCATAAGTTTAGTGGGAGTAAGTATATTTTCCTGGTTTTATATGTTGATGATATATTACTTGCAAGTAATAATATAGATTTTTGCACAAAACCAAGAATCTTTTGTCAAAGAAATTTGAAATGAAAGATCTTGGTAATGCATCTTTTGTATTAGGAATTCAAATACATCGGAATCGCGATCGATGTATACTTGGATTATCACAAAAGACATATATAGAAAATGTGCTTAAAGATTTAGCATGCAAAATTGTAAACCAGGAGATACCCCTGTTTCTAAAGGAGACAAATTCAGTCTCAATCAATGCCCCAAAAATGATATAGAAGAAAAGGAAATGCAAAAGATTCCATATGCTTCAGTAGTGGGAAGTCTTATGTATGCTCAAGTATGTACGCGTCCAGATATTGCGTATATTGTTGGAATGTTGGGCAGATATCTAAGTAATCCAGGGTTGGATCACTGGATAGCAGCCAAAAGGGTCATGAGGTATCTTCAGAAAACAAAACATTACATGCTCACATATCAGAAATCAGATCAACTTGAGATCACAGGATATTCTGATTCCGATTTTGCTGGATGTCAAGATAGTCGTCGATCCACTTCTGGCTATGTCTATCTACTAGCTGGTGGAGCTATTTCTTGGAAAAGTGCTAAGCAGACACTCATAGCTTCTTCCACTATGGCAGCCGAATTCATAGCTTGTTATGAGGCATCCAATCAGGGAATATGGTTGCTGGAATTTTGTCACAGGGCTGCGTATTGTTGATAATATTGAAAGACCACTTAAGATATTTTGTGACAATCAGTCTGCAGTATCATATTCAAATAACAACAGGAGCTCATCTAAATCAAAACATATAAAGATCAAGTTTCTTGTTGTGAAAGAAAGAGTTCAGAGTGGTAAAGTATCAATAGAACATATTGGAACAAACTCCATAGTTGCAGGATCCGCTTACTAAAGGATTACTACCAAGGTCTTTCATGAGCATGTTGCTCAGATGGGTATTGTATCATTTGATGATATGTTACTTTAGTGGGAGTTTGTATTGAACTGCAGTATTTTGGTTTAAGGTTCACTCTGTTTTGGTATTTTGGTGATCTCATAAGGTTGGACCAGTTGAAAATAGGCATGTTCAAATCAAATTACATGTAATTTTCATGCTACACATCCATACTTGATCTATGTCATTTGATTATGTTGGTGTATGTGACCATAGAAGGTTTAGTTACGCTCAATGTGACGAAAATCGCCTTGATCCTATATTGACATTGATTAATGGACGAGATTGTTATTTTGGTATAATGACATATGTTTAGAGCTCATAAAGTTATACAATTATTTTGTGTATATATTAAGTCCAAGTGGGAGATTGTTGGAAATTGGACATAAATATATACATGAATTAGGAATTGTATCATATGTTATTATATAAGGTTGGCTAAATTAAATTGATCTACTAAAGTTAAGGGTTATGAGCCATAAATTAAAGTGTGGAATTCATTGAGAAAGTGTGGAATTCAATGTGTAGATACCTTTTCATAAATTCTCTTTCGTAATGGGTGGAATTGAATTTATGGAACTAAGGCTATAAATAAAGAGGTTATGGTCCCTAAATTCATATCTGGTTTTCGTTCTGGTATCCCATTGTCCAGAACTTTGGTTTAGAAAACTAATCTTGGATTTGGAAGATCCATAACTGAGAATTCAGGTTTTGAAAACTCTTCCTGGATTCAGACTTTAGTTTCTTTATGGCTTCAGGTACGCTTCTAGCTATTTTATTTTATTTATCTAGTTTAATTTCTCTTGATGATTTGATATGAAGTCGATCCAAGTTTATACAGTTTATTTCTAACAAGTACAGTTAATTTATAACAAGATCAAATAAATATGAGCCCCTAAATTAGAAAGTCGGTTGGCCAATTTGAAAAAATAATGTCATCTGTTCTTGATGAATGGTTAGATCTCCTATTAGGATATACCTAGTAGCAGTCAATAGAATGACAAGTTTATATAAAGGAGTTCCCATGGTTGAACTTACTCTGGATCAAGATAACCAGGAGTGCCCATAACTTCAGTCCAGATATGGGTGAGGGTTCCTTCTGGAAATGCCCTGGAAAGACCAAAATCTGCTAGTTTCGCCTCCAGGTCGTCGCTTAAGAGAATGTTAGTTGTTTTCACATCTCTGTGGATGATAGGTGGTCGACACCCATTATGCAAATACTCTAAGCCTGCAAGTAGTCATACAATTGGTCAGTTGGCAATTACTACAAACTAAGCTAGAGGTAGAAATGAAAGCATGATCCATTTATATATACAAACCTTGTGCTGCGTCTACTGCAATAATGAAGTCTTCTTTCCCAACTCAAAATGGGTGTCTTTCCATCTGCAGCTGCAAGAATATTGCCATAACTTAGATATATTGAATCGAAAGCAAGCTGATGGGTAAAAGTAATACGATTACCGCAATATTTTAGTCATACCCAGTAGATGCTGTCTCAAATTTCCATTTTTCATGTACTCATAGATGATTGCCTTGTTGTTCCCTTCGTCGCAATATCCAACGAAGGACGCCAAATTTCTATGATGAACAACGAAAAGAAGCTCGGCCTGGAATGCAAACATTCAAACGTCTAAAAACTTAAAACTAATTTGTGTTCATGAGGGTATTAAAACATCACTAACCTCCCTCTCGAACTCCTTCGTGCCTTGGGCTGATGATAAAGACAGGATCTTCACAGCTACCTCGGTTCCATCCATGGTGCGTCCATGGTAGACTGTCCCGAATCCACCTTTGCCAATGGGTTTTTCCAAATGGTTGGTGATGCTCATGATCTCGTTGTATGTGAATCGCTTGTTCTTCTGCACCAAAGTCTTGACTGGTTGGATGGGAGTAGAAGAGGCTTCATTTTTATGGACCACTTTTACGGGTATAAGACCTTCACTAGGGGAAGGAGAAACCTCAGGTTGCATCACTAGTGTGGATTGAGTCTGCGGTAGTTCAGATTTTGCTTTTCCTATAGCTAGATAAAAAATCAGGTTGAAAACCAAAAGAAGTAATATAGGTTGATGCAAATAGATAAAAAAGGTAGGTTGAGAACCATCAAATGAAATTTCTCACTTAAAAAATGTTCATCAATTAATTGTTAGTGAATATATCACTAAAACCGTAAACCTAGCTACTTGTACTGCAAGTGTTTTAGCCTTTGATACAACACCTCGGGTTAGGGCTTCAAGCGGTGTGATTTTGGTGCAATCAAAAGTATATACTATTATTATGTACTAATTTATTAATCATTAACAGTTAGTGTTGTTTACTATTTTGTCTCCGACTACCGACATTTGACTGGTTTGACCGATTATAAATACTTAACCATTGATAAATTTTGAATTGACCGACAGATCTCTTTGGTAATATAAAACTCTTGCCAAAATCACGAATTTAATGACACTTTTACTGTATATTTATATTAAACCAGCATTTAAAAGGATATAATAATATAGAATTTTAATAAAATGTAGTAACAATACTACTACTTATTTATAAATAATAATATAATTATATTTTTACTTCAAAAAATAAACAACTACCTTCATTAAAAGCATAATTTATTAAAACAGTAATAGTAAAGGTTTTTGCCACCAATGTTTCGAAGGCTAAAAAATTAATTTAGCCACCAATGGTGAAAGTAATTTTGCTATATTTATCTCTTTTTGAAGGGTAAAAAAATATTTAATTATTTTATTTTAATTTAATTCAAAACACTCGGTAAAACAGTAAACCAACTGACCACTTGCAGCCCTACCTCGGTTAGGTTTTGTATTTCTTTAAAATATCAAGAACTTTTAGCTCCTACAGACCACCGGTACTTCTATTTGGCTAAGGATCGTACGTTATTAAGCATCAAGTTTGAGATAAAAATGGAAATAATGATAATAAATCAACCTTGTCGCCTTTTACGGACTTTCCACAGGATGAACAACCCAATTGCGACCACAAGAATCGAACCAATTACTGATCCCACAACTGCAGAAACTGCAACTTTCCTGCCTTTCTTTCCAGTACATGGATCTGACTGACATGGTCCATCAACAAGTTCTTTAGAGCATGGAGGTGATGCACAAAGGCCTGGATTATTACCAACACTTGGTTTCACAAATGAACAAATCATGTCAGCTGCTGGATGTAGTTTGCCAAAGTATATAGTTCAGATGTCATGGAAAGCTAAAAAAATATTGGGTTGCTCAAACTTGTATGGAGCTTACCTTAGTGATAGTTCACCAGTTCTGTTCTTTTCTTGGAGAGGAGTAGGTATGGGGCCGGTTAAGTTGTTGCCTTCAACATTTCTGTAAGTGCATAAAGGTTGACATCTTTGATTAACTTTTTTACATTAATTAGAACATATTAATAAATTTCCTTAGCCATATATGTAGCATATGATTTACTTACATGAACTTAATGGTTGGCATATCTGCCAAAAATTCCGGTAATGGACCAGTTAAATTGTTGTTTGATAAATCCCTGAATATTGTTCCACAAAATAATAAAAAAGGCTTGTGATGTTTAAAAATCCAGAAAGAAAGGGTACTGCACACGGTCAATGCTGTATTAAAACCCAAAAAGAAAGGTTGCTAGCAATTGATCGAAAACGGTAAGCAAGCTTCTCCTGAGGTGGAGTGATAGAATATTATCCTACATCAAAGGGACCGTAGGTGGACATTAAATTAATATATACTAGGCAAGCATGTGACGCCTACATTAGATAGACGTTAATTTTATAATAATGTGATAGCTTGTTATAATTTTGATGTATTAGAGATAAACTTTAATTTTAAAGAGACTTTAATTAAACTAGCGAAGATGTCACGAATTTGATATATTAGAGATAGACTTTAATTTTAAAGAGTCTTTAATTAAACTAGGGAAGATGTCACACCATGTGCAGCTTATATTATAGATAGACTTCAATTTTATTAATAAATTTTCGTTAACTAATGAGATAAAATATAATAATCTAATACCTTAAGATGTATTCTGATTGACTCTAACTTTAGTAACAAGTAAACCCTTTGTGGCCTTATGCACGAGGTATTTTTATGTGTTTTTTTTTATTTTCTTGTATTTTGATTGCTAATTCTCTTACTTTTAATTTTAAGCTAGTATTAAGTTCTCCTTTATTAATAAAAGTAGATTTGATTTTTTTGTTATATTTTAATTAGTTATAAGATGGCAACTTTTGATTCTATTAATAAGAGTAGATGTGGGCGTAAGTCTTTCCAATATAATTAATCATTTTGGGTTAAGAGGCTGACGCCAGACACAACAACGGCTTACAGGAAATGAAGAGAATTGAGTTTGGCCAGAGAAGAGGGAACTGTGCCTCTCAAACCTTCGGAAGACAAGTTTCTGCATATGCAAACAAGCAATATTTACAGTAAGATACATACAAAGAATACAAAAAGATAGCGAAGGGTCTAGTGCATGCACGCTTACAGAGAGATGATTTTAGCCGGGTTGGAGGCCAGATAACTGCAGTTTAAGCCCTTCCAGATAAAGCGGGAAGGGACACAAGGGTTCCCTACCCAGTTGCATTTCATTCCAAACACAGTTTTGATGTCCATTATAGCGTCAACTGCATGCAAAATTATGTTCTTTGAGCATATCCCTAATTACCAACAAGGAAAAGAAAAGTTGAAGCAAGATTATCAGCATCCTTTCAGATACTTACTATCATCATCGGACGTCATTGCTTGGGTAAGCTATTGAAGGTCGTACATCTCAACTCTATTTAATGTTGGCCCTTACCATAGTTTAAAAACTAGAACTTGATTTCTTATATCACGGAATGGAGTTGACTCCAAGCAAATCGGAGTCATTTGTATTAAAATTTTTAGTATGTAAATAAATATTATATAAAATTAATATACAATGCTTTTTTGACAATTGATATTGATAAATACATTATTTATATTACATAAATATATTAATTTAGCTAATCTAAAACAAAGATAATATGTTTTCCTAGTTTTTATAACTTGACTCCGGCAATGATTTATAAAATTAATTAGCATGGAATCATATATAAAGTTAGACTCGACAAGCTACAAAGTGGAGTTGACTTAGGGAGTTTTTAGAGTCAAAAAAGAGTTTAAAGATTATGGCCTTTAGATTATAATGATGCTTAGATAATAAAGGCAATTTTGTCTAAGTCGTTAAAACATGCAGTCATGTGATTTAGATGGATAACTAGATTTACATATTAATGATGCTAAATGTATGATCTGATTTAATCAATATATATATACAAGCACATCTATCCATTTTTTTAATGTTTGTTACTATATTGTGCTGTAACAAAGGAAAATCATCCCAAGAAGCCATGCTTACAAGATGCCATATGTACAAATAAAAGGAGGAAACAAAGAAAAAAATAGCTTGATACAAGAAATATAGAGAAGGAGAAAATAATTTAAGATTAATTAAACAATGGGAAGATACATTATTATTTATTATTTAACAATGGTTTATGCAAATATTATGATTTAATCGTATTGTTTCCCTTTAATATCTTAAATATCTTTACATTTCAGGCTGGGCTTGGATAGGACTTGGTTCTTTTGAAATAAAAAAGCAAACCAAACTGTTTTTTGTGGACAATTTTCTAGTTCATATACATTTCTGTTTCAACAACTATTTTTTTAAAAAGAAATTGTCCGATTCAGGCTGGCAAAACCCAATTGAGGGCAGCCAGCCCATAGTCGGATGTAGCTAGGTCCAGCCATTAGGTGGCAGGCTTGGCTAGATTCATAGCTGCCCCGGCCAAATCTGTCCATAACAGCCACATCGTGGCTGTCGTAGCTTGGTCTGGCCACGACATGATTGCCTAGACCAAAACAGGTCAGGGCGGCCTTATCTGGCAAGATCCGACCAAGGTCCCACTGTCGTTGGCCATATTTGGCCAGTGGTAGGACCTAGGCTGCTCAACATTAGTTTAGTAAATATCTTTGTTCAAAAGGTATGGGGTTTTGAAAGAACAAATTGGTTTGGTGACATAAAAATTAAATGTCTTCTACATACTAAATCAAATATCTTATTTATACTAAAACGTATTATATTTAATGCAATATAAATTAAAAAATGATAATTAATGCCTTCTAGATACAAATTAAGGATGATTAGCTTTAAGGCTGGGACCTCATGAAAGTAAAAAATAATCACGATTACTTTCAAGTGGGAGTTGCAAATAGTAGCATAAAATAATCATAAGCACCTATAAATGCCTCTCCCATGTGTTAAATAATTGTATCTTTGTTTTTATCCCAAAATATTAAAAAGAAAGAGAAAAAAAACATATTTTGCACATGGGAATAGGAGACTTCGAAATATTCATGATTATTTTAAACATAATATATATTGACCATGTAGTTGTAATTTTTTAATGAAATGACATTTTCACATAACAAATATCACTTAACCTCATAGGTTAAGTCAATTCATCAGTTAACCCCTAAATTAAGTAAACTCATTACTTAATCCCCTTAATTAAAAAAATCATTTGACCTCCTAGAAACTAACACCACTTGACAATAATTTTGAAGTGATGATAGAATGATCTTCCAATCGATAAATGGATGATGTAGGAATGTAATATTAGAAAATAAAATTAACTAATATTAAATTTAATTAAAAATAATTTGAAACATAAAATTAAAGTAAAATAAGTAAATAAAAATTTGACATAAATAATGTAATATATTATGTTATATAACTTCCCACCATACTCTAATTTTTGCTTGTACTAAAAAAATTAATAAAATATTTTGTATCTCACATACGGGCCAAAGAAAGGCCATGCTGGGAAATTAAATAAAATAATAATTTATTATATTTCATATTTATGAATTTTATTTTACTGTATTATTTTATTTTATATTTTAGTGATTTTTATTTAGCTTAATATTAATTAATTTATTTTCTTATATAGTACGACCTATATTGTAATATCTTGATTTTTTTTCTTATTTTGTATCTCACACGGGTCCATGGGCTGGACGTCGAAGAGTTTCGCTTGGAAGGGGGCTGTAGAGGATGACAGCTTAGTAAGGTTGAAGTATGACAAGCAAGTGATGAAACGGCTTTTGAATTTGGTGGCTGGAAAGGAGGCTAGGTTTCTAGCAGCTTTCAAGGAGATGTGTAAGCAACTTGAGAAAGGTGGGCCTGGAGTCCATTCTTCGGGGGATGAGAAACTCCAAAAGGAGGACGAAGTAGAGGTTATAAAAATGAAGTAGCATTTATTCATTTCTTCACTAACTTCTCTTCTCTCCTCTCCTACCCATCATTAGGGTTGCTAATTGAGCGAGGCAGCTCGTTAACATTTACCGTTCGGCTCAGCTTGACTCGACTCGAAACTCGACATTTAAATACTCGAGCTCGAACTCAACTCGAATTCGAATCTTACGAGCCGAGTTTGAGCAAGGTCGTGTTCGACTTGACTCGACTCGGTTATAGCTCGAACTCGACTCGTAGCTCGACTCGAACTCGACTCAATAAATTAATATAATAATATAATTTTTATATTATATTATATATATATATATATATATATATACATATATACAATATAATAACAAAGAAGTTAGATAGTTGAGATGGTATGTATTTACCTTGATGACTTCAAGGATGTGGGTTCAATCCACATTGATTGGAATTTTTTAAGTGAGGTACTTTTGACTTTTAATCAAGCCGATTTCGAGCTCACGAATGAGCTGGGTTCGAGCTCGGGAAAATGGGAAAATTAAACAGTTTAAGTATATTCAAACGCGAGTCGAGCTCGAACACATAAAAGATATTCGAGTCGAACTCAAACATGTATATTCAAAACTCATTCGATCTTGAGTTGAGTTCGACGAGTTTCGAATTATTCGAGCCGAGTTCGAACACAAATTGAGTTCGGCTCGCTCGCTCGATTAACACCCCTACCCATCGTTGTAACACCCCGTTTCGGCTCACCCGTGAACCGACCCGGAAATGTCACCGGCGACCAAACCGTTCGCTAATCTACTGGGTTTGGTTAAGCCGACCAGGATCTGCTCTCGGCGTTTTAAGATGGAGATGCAAACATGAGATGCATGAATGGGAACAATTGGGTTCTAACGTGGTCCTACATGCATGCTATGATATGTAAGCAAAATAAAACCATTCAATAGGCAAGAAATTTAAATAAAAATTCGTTAATTTTTATGGAAAAACGGACAGAATCTCCCCTAAATGTGCAATAGGGGCCAACCTGTCCACAACAAGGGTATATAAATATTTTAGCAAAATACGATAAAACATAACAATCTACCATGGCATTCAGTCATTATCTCATTTGTTTTCATCTAAGCCGAGGCTGAACTCAAGGCTCCCTGCTCATTCACATCTATCCATTCATTTCATAACATGCAATTCATCCAAACAAACACATCCAAATTATCATTCACATAGCATTAACACATCATTATTATACATTACACGCGGCAGGTACATGTGTGCGCGGTTCCGTGCTGCTCCTCCGCAGTCCCGACAGCTTTCATCGCTCGCATTCCTCACCTACATATATATAGAAAAACCGTCAGTAACGAGTGTTACCGGCCCGGAAAATAACTAATATCAATCTGGCACAGGAGAGCAAACTCTCCTGTTGAATGAAAACCATATACTTCCTCAAGAACTCTCATCAGGGCACCTATGGGAGCCGTCGCCCTCGGGTCGACAGCGTCCCCCTTTCTTTCTCATTCTCATACCTTGGCCATTTCTCTATCGCTTCTCGCATCAAATCTCATTCCTTTCCACCCTCTGCACCTTCCATATTACTCCTGGCCTTGAGTACGAAGGCCGAGCACTCTCAGGCAGTCGCCTTTAGTACCCTTTGAAACCACAAGTCTAGACATGCGCTGCAATGCAGTACTCGTGAACCTCCACACTTCTCCGGGTTTGAGGAACTCAAAGGTGGAGTTGTCAGGATCCCTCGGGAATGAAACGGCTCGTACACCATTCCAGAGCCCACTATCGACTCACACGTGCCCGCTCGCGTAGCACGGTAGTCGGATTTCCTCATTCAATCTCTCACAAAAACGCGAAAACTATACATATATATAGGTCTGGGTTGGGATTTATACAATAGGCCCGAAGGCAACGTGAGCTGGATCTGAAGTTCGAAAACAAACTCGAGGGATCTCATCCTCGAGGTTATTAATCCGGAAAAGAACTGTTGGCTAAATGGCCCGAGTTAAGTGGGATCCGATAAAACGCCACTTAACTCGTCCTGCACATGATAAATCAAATACACAATAGAATAGCGTAAAACAGAGAACGAGTCCTAAACGGACCTGGTAGAAGCTCCAAACGGGTCCACGCGCCTAGGCGGCGAGCTCCTACACCGTACCTACACAATCAAGCTAAAAACTAACGCCCGCATGATGAATCACACATCCTATAGCATGCACACACAATCAACACAATCACGCATCAATCAACACACATCAACCTATATCAATTCTAGCAAGTCTACTTAGGCTAGTTTGCATTAGATCATGATCATTACCTAGTTACCCTAATTGGTTTCTTAGCCTCCATTTTTAACACCACTTAATCAAACAAATTTCATATTTTATCCTTAATCAAATCTACATTTATATATATTATTATAACACACAATTCACCAATCCTAGCATGCAATTCTAATAATCAATACTTTCAAATAATTAAGTTAAAATAAATTATACCTCGCGTCGTCGAAAATCGGCGACGGCTAGGGTTTCCGTTTCGTGGCTCGAAACTCGAATTCGGCACCTAGCGGCGTCCGAAGTCCGATCAGATTGGACTGGGTGCGTTCGGCGGATGATCCGGCGAATTTCCCATGAATCCAATTTTTCGGCGGTTCCGGCGGTTTTCGGCGAGTGTCGGCGGTTTTCCGGCGGATTCCGACGGTTTTCCGGCGATGATTCGGGACGGGGCAATCAGGGGGTCTATCGGCACCAGCTCGACGAGCTTGGTCCGATGGTGGTGTCAAACAGGGTAGCCGAGGTGGCGATGGCCGTCGACGGCGGCGTCGAAAACGGGTGGCGGCGGCGGTGTGCTCCGATCGGGGCTGCGGCCGGCCTCGACGGCGGTCGGGATGATGGGGGAAACGTCGGCGACGGCGAGGGGTGGTCGTCGGGGTCACAGCGGCGGCGGCGCGGTCCGGACGGCGGCGAATCCGGCTCGAGTGGCGACGGCCGATGCGGCTTCGTGGGGCGATTCCGACGTCGTGGCGGCGAGACGATGGCCGGGGTCGAATCGTGGCGGCACGGCGACTGCACGGCGGGGCGGGGCGGCGTCGATCGACGGCGTGTGCGGCATCGGCGAACGGCGACGGCGGCGACCACAGTGGGCGGCGCAGCTAGGGTTTTGGAAGGGTAAGTGTCGGGAGAGAGTAAAATACCCTCAATGGCAGTTTCGTAATTAAGTATTGACTCGATTCCTACTCGAGTCAAAATAATAACTAGTTCGTAATAAATCCTAAAAAAATCTAGAAAAATTTGGAAAAATTCCATAAAATAAAACAAACACAACAACATCCAAATGGCATGCTCTATAACTAATAACCCACCCGAATATAATCCAACGTGTCCTAATGCGTTATTCGGCCTAAAACTATTTCTACGATCAAACATATAAATGAAGAAAAATATACTGCATACTTTCATATAGTCTGATAACTCATCTCTCACCATCTCCTCAACGTTATCATCATATATTCTGGTACACCTGACTCTCATCGCTCATAACTCACGGCTGGCCTCGACTCAGCACGCAGTTCATTAAACTGACTCAACTTGAACCAACAGTTGAACCGTCTGGTTCGGTAACATAAAACTCTGACTCAGTCATAGGTTTACAATCGTCATTCCATCATTCATTATTTTTCTTTTTTTGTTCCTCATTTGTGCTGCAGGATCATGGGCATTTTCTCTTGTTGTTTCCCATGCTTTCTCTTAGCTGGTATATCTCTACTCCATTTCTCTACCTTTAGTTCTTCCTTGCATTTGCATAGTCATCAATATGTAGAAGCAAATGAAGTCATCAGCTGTCCTTGCAACATCTTTTCAGTAATTTTGATTCGTTAGTAATGTTAATATTTGTAATTATATTAATGATATATAGCCCATTGTCCTACTCGAAATACTGAAGGAATCTCGGATTATCAACAAAGGTGGCTGCTTGTTATTATATGGAAGATGAAAGGTCTCAAAGCTTCTCTATAAATTGGCCTTATTTGCCTCATTCTAAGACAAGACAAGAAAGACAAGAAAAGTAAGAAGAGATAAAAAGAGAGATAGCGATAAAAAAGGGAAAATATTATTCACGGGTTTAAACTTATACATAGTATTGATAGAGAGAAATCTTATAATCTTAATAGTATAGGTTGAGTGAGTAATCTTCTTGTACATCTTTATATGTTTGATGACTGTAATTTTTGGTTGAAGTAGTGAATTATTCGTTGTTGTCTAGTGGTTTTTAACTCTCAAGAAGGAGGGTTTTCCTGGTTAAATCTCTGTTTTTGTGGTTTTATTTTATCTTATTTCTCCGGCATTTTTCTCATATCTTGTGTTCGCTATTGTTGATCTCCAACTTTTGAGGATTTTTCTGCAACAATTAGCGCCGTCGGTGGAAACTTTCATTCAATCGGATCTTGATTTGAGTGGGAGTCATGGTGGACACTTCCAAGACTGGAAAGATTAAAAAATTTGATTGAACAAATTATTAATAGTGGAAGATGTAGATTGAGGATCATCTATACAAAAAACAACTACATCAACGCTTCTAGGTACTTAGCCAGAAGCAATGTCAGGCGAAGAGTGAGCCTTGTTGGATAGGCGAGTCTTAGCTATTGCTTGATTGTGTTTAACGCAGTCGATGGCATTTAATGTCTCCAAACAAATAACTGTCAAAGGGTTGATGGAGGCATTAGCTGGTATTTATCAGCCTATAATAGGTTATTTTTGTTGAGGAAGCTTGTCTATTTAAGGATGCCAAAAGGTAAATCTATTGTTAATCATTAAAATGATTTCAATAAAATTTGGGCACAACTTGAATTTTTGGAGATGACCTTTATTGAAGATATTAAATCTTTAATGTTCACGTGTTCTTTGCCGGAGAGTTGGGATACAGTAATTACTTCTATAAGTAATGCATCAAAAGAACAACTAAAGGTTGATAAAGTGCAAGGAGCAATCTTGAATTGGGAGATGATGAAGAGGAGCATGGTAGATAGCACACTATCCATCTTGGGCATAGCTTTGTCGGTAGACAAAGACTACGGAAAAGAAAGAGGAAGAGGTCAAAGTAGAGGTCCTAAAAATGGAGGGCACTCTAAATCTAAAGGAAAATTCAAGGGCAATCCTACTTATTGGCTAATGTTGTTGATGGTCATGAAGAGAAATTTTATTTATCTGGTTATGATGATTACATCATAGATATATGGTATGTTGATTCAGGTGTTTCATTTCATTGTACTTCTCACAAAGAATAATTTTGTGATTTTGTCAAGAGTGAGTTTGGATATGTAACAATTGGTAATGGTCAGAAGTGCAAAATTGAAGGTAAGCGAGTAATTCATTCGAAGATGCATGATGTTGGTAAACTTATTCTCAAGGAGGTCAGGTATATACCTGAATTAAAGAAGAATCTTATATTTATTAACAAGCTGGACCAAGAGGCTATAGGATCACATTTGGAAACAATCAGTGGTAGATCAGCAAGGGAGCATTGGTGGTGATCAAGGGGATGGGGGTGGGCACACTTTACCCATTGTCTACGAAGGTTGATCCATTTGTTTCTTTGGTCGCTGAGAAGAATGATATAACAATGTTATAGCATAGAAGGCTTGGTCACTTGAATGAGAGTGGGATGAGGATCTTACATTCCAAGAAGGTTTTAATGGTTATAATTGATTCTACTTTGGTTTTTGTGAAGACTGTATTTTAGGTAAACAAAAACGGGCCAGTTTTACAAAGGATGGGCGAGAGATGAAATCCAAAAGGTTGGAGTTGGTTCATATAAATGTTTGGGGGCCAGCCCATGGTAAATCTTTTGGAGGTAATTTCTATTTTGTTACCTTCATTGATGATTTTAGTAGGAAAACATGGATCTACACTATTAAGAAAAAATCAGAAGTCTTTAGCATTTTCAAGATATGGAAAGCCCGAGTTGAGAATGAAGCAGGTTTGAAATTGAAATGTCTTCTATCCGAGAAAGCACCGAGAAAGTGGTATTTAGATGGTGTGTAAATTGAAGAGGAGTCTATATGGACTCAAATAAGCACCAAGACAGTGGTATTTGAAATTTAACAAGTTTATGTTAGATAATGGATTTGCTAGGAGCAATTTGGACCACTGTGTATAACTACAATGGTGGCAATTACATTATTTTAACTTTGTATGTCGATGACATAGTTATTGCAGGGACTTGTATGGAGAAAATTGTTAATCTCAAGATGAGGTTAGCCAAGAGTTTTTCCATGAAGACTTGGGTGAAGCAAAACAACTTATTGAGATGCAAATTACTCGAAACTAAAAGAGCAAGAAGTTGTGGTTATCTCAAGAAGGGTATGTGAAAAAAGTTCTTGAGAGATTCAACATGAATGAATCTAAGCCGGTAACTACTGCTTTGGGTAGTAATTTCCAATTGTCAAAAAAACAAGGTGCTAAGAGTGAGAAGGATAAAGCTCACATGAAAACTGTGCCTTATGCTTCAGTTATTTGAAGTCTTATGTACACTATGGTGAGTTCAACACCAGATATTGCACATGTAATGGGAGTAGTGAGTAGATTCATGAAGAACCCACGGGAGTAATGCGTATATTCATGGAAAACCTTGGAAAAGAACACTAGATGGTAGTGAAATGAATTTTTAGGTACTTGAAATGAACTTCTAATTACTGTTTCTGTTTTGGGTGTGATAATATTGACGTGCAAGGTTATATGGACTCGGACCATTCTAGAAATAGAGACAATGATAGGAGTACATCTGGATATATCTTTATGGTTGGTGAAACCGTGGTGAGCTGGGTTTCCAAATTGCAACAGATAGTTGCTCTATCTTAAACTAAGGCTGAATATGTGGCTGCCATAGAAGCTAGCAAGGAGTATATTTGGATTAAAACTTTAATTAATGTCTTAGGTTTTAATTGGGCTGATTGGAGGTTGTATAGTGATAGTCAAAGTGCAATCTATTTAGCCAAGAACTTGGCATTTTATTCTATGACCAAGCATATTTAGTTAAGGTATCATTTTATCAAATCTATGTTAGAAGAAGGTAAATTAAAGTTGGTGAAGATAAATGGCGAAAAGAATCCAGCGGACATTTTCACCAAACCAGTGGAGAGACAAAAGTTGAGTTTTTGCTCAACTTTGGTGAGCTTACACTAACATACAGGTGAAGGACTTATGCAACGAACAAGTGGATGAAGAATCAGGACTGGAGTATTCGAATTGGACTCCAAGTGGGAGATTGTTAATATTTGTAATTATATTAAAGATATGTAGCTCATTGTCACACTAAGAATATTAAAGGAATCTCGGATTATCAACAGAGGTGGCTGTTTGTTATTCCATGGAGGATGAAGGGCCTCAAAGCTTCTCTATAAGTTGGTCTCATTTGCTTCATTCTAAGATAAGACAAGAAAGACATGAAAAACAAGAGGAGTGAAAAAGAGAGAGATAGAGAAGAGATAAAGAGACAAAAAAGAGGGAAAAATATTATTCACGGGTTTAAACATATACAGAGTATTGATAGAGAGAAATCTTGTAATCTCAATAGTATAGGTTGAGTGAGTAATCTTCTTGTACATCTCTATATGTTTGATGACTGTAATTTTTGGTTGAAGTAGTGAATTATTCGTTGTTCTCTAGTAGTTTTTAACTCTCAAGAAGGAGGGTTTTCAAGGTTAAATCTCTGTTTTTGTGGTTTTGTTTTATCTTATCTATCAGGCATTGTTTTCCCATATCTTGTGTTCACTGTTGTTGATCTCCAATTTTTGAAGATTTTTCTCAACAAGTAATGGTATAATGTTTATTTATGTGAACAATGCATTCAGTGTAAATTTAGAATTTATTGTTATGGTATTAGTGACTTTTGTTGGTGATCATGATTCATATTTAGCTGAATAAAAATTGTATGAAGTACTTCATACCTTGAGATGTTTATACGCAGAGTTATTGTTAAATAATTATAAATTATTATAAAATGTTTTAAGACCTTTTAATTATAATAGTAAACAAAGATTGCAACTTTATGACAATACGTAGTAAAATTTAAATAATTTAATAAGTAGGGTGCTGTGTAAAATAGTTGGGTATTGTTATGATGTTCCTTCGTGCATCATGGCATATAGATTATGAATTATTCTTCATAAAGCGATGAAGAAATTTAAATAATAAGTAACGTTTATACAATTAGAAGATATTAAATGTATGCATCGTTACAGGCATAATAAAGTGGTGGCATGGCAGCTGTGCACACATGTGCTTGGCCAGGTTGAGCGTTGGTGTAAGGTTGCGCCTTGGCACAACGAGAGGATGCACCCATGCGCGCGCCAGCTTTTAACTATTTAATATTTTCGTATGCATATGTGTATTATTATATACTCTTTTGATGAATTTCGTGACTAATTGCATACAGCAATCTAGGTTCATATAATGATTATGAAATAGTAATATTCTCGGTAGGACTAGGTTCATACTCGACTTGTCTGCAACATGTATGGAAAATTCAAGGAGTTAGGTTAGCTCTGATTCAAACTTGAGAAATTCAAAAAGAGTATGATGAATAAACTGCCCTTACACCTAAATAGGTGTCAGAGGACTCATTATACACTTATAATACTGAAATGATGGGTCTAGATAAATCAGCAATCATGGATTATGCCCGTAGCATATCTATATATGCACAGGATTTGTATTTGGTTGGGGAGGCCACTGAAGGCAAGGGAGCTCAACACAGGCACATTGGATAAAATGTGTTAATAGAAAATTATTCATGTTATTAATGAATGCTATTTTTGTTATACGACTTATTAATTTAATACTAACCTACTAGTTCATAGGCAGGGGGCAACTTCATATAAAAGGATGGGGAAAGGGCGATATGTGTGTCATATCAAAATTACATTTCATCATTTTGACCACTAGACATCACTCACTTTCGGTTATACATGGACATATGAGTCGGTCCTTAGTGTTTGGTTCATCATTTTAGCTGATACCATACTTTATACTTTAAACTATGTTGCTGTTAATTTTTAATTCTAATAGTATCTTCACATCATATATATATATATATATATGTATTAGGAAAAAAAGGTTCCTGTGGTCTACATTTTTTTCCCGCCGCTGGAAAATAACCCCCCCTAGACTTCACTAATTTTCGGTCATACATGGGCATATGAGTCGGTCCTTAGTGTTTGGTTAATCATTTTAGCTGATACCATACTTTATACTTTAAACTATGTTGCCGTTATTTTTTAATTCTAATAGTATCTTCACATCATATATATATATATATATATATATATATATATATATATATATATATATATATGACCCTCCATTCCCTCGTCTGATAGGAGGTAGTATCAGCAACGCCTCATTTATTGTGGTATCAGCCACATTAAATGCGTATGACATTCATTTCAGCACAACCAATATTGGACCCAACACTGTCTAACTTGTAGGCACTATCTAAACCGGCTTTCCAGCATGCCCTTCGCACTCCAAATGCCCAAACTGAGTCTACAACTCACCCCACTCCTTGTAGTGCCCATTTTGTTGTAATAAAAAGTTTATCTCATTCTAAATATAGGCAAAGATACCTCTAACCCTGAGGATAGTGAACTCGTAGACTCAACAATTCTTGAGTCAACTAAATAGCACAGTTCACTTTGATACCACCTTTAATAACATTCAAGTAATGTAATGTAGTATTTTTACAACTCCAAGCTCATCTTAATAAATTCTTGAAGCACATAAGCTTCAAGACCATTCTACAAAGTCGAAGAAGGTGAGATAAGCACATTTAATGTTGAATTTGATGGATAATTATTTTGAAAAATTATTTATACTATTGAATATATTGCTTGTAAGGATACTATTTTGATGGTTGTAGATATTAATTTGTACAATTGAAGATTTCAATTAAGTTATGTCGCAATTTAAATTTTTTATTTAATAATATAACTGCAAATCCTTGGACATTCTTTATAGCCCAATAATGCATGATATGATGTCTAGTATTATTTCCGGTTGAAAATGATGTCAACCCATATTAGCCAGAAGTGAGGCTCATATTTATTTCAAGCAAGTCTAAAATAAGTAATAGGTTAAGGAAATTTGTTTTATATATATATATATAGAGGAAAGGGTGCCTGTACTGCAGCACAGCGAGCTTCGCTGTGCTTGAATTTAAATCAAACCGTTGAAAAACATTTAACGGTATAGAAATAATTAGAAAACCATTTCGCCCCTTTTCCCAGCGCCGCCCTCATCGCTCGCAAGCCCCTCCTCCTCGCCTCTCCCTCCTTCTCTGATCACTCCGTCACCAACGCCGCCTCCAGTGCGCTGCCTGTTTTTCCCTCCGTCACCAATGCCGGTAGCCGTGAGACCGTATCGGTATCCTTACTTCCAGAAAAATGAAATTGAGAGACAAGTAAAGCAATTACTGGAGGATGGAGTAATTCAGCCTACATCAAGTCCCTATTCAGCTCCGGTGTTGCTAGTCAAGAAGAAAGATGGAAGTTGGAGGATGTGTGTTGATTATAGAGCTCTCAACAAGGCAACGATAAAGGATAAGTTTCCCATTCCCAACATTGATGAACTCTTGGATGAATTACATGGTACTACCTATTTTTCTAAGCTGGATTTGAGGTCAGGTTATCATCAAATAAGAATGCATGGAGAGGATGTCCACAAAACAGCTTTCCGGACACACCATGGGCATTATGAGTTCAAGGTTATGCCGTTTGGATTATCCAATGCCCCTTCCACCTTCCAAGCTTTGATGAATGAGGTATTTGCTCCCTATCTCAGAAAATTCATATTAGTTTTCTTTGATGATATTCTTATATACAGCAAGTGTTGGGATGAACATCTATACCATCTTGAGTTGACGCTAGCTGAATTGCTTAGACATGAGTTGTATGCTAAGAAGGAAAAATGTTCTTTTGGGTTGCGTCAAATTCAGTATTTGGGACATGTTATCTCATCCGAAGGTGTTGGCGTGGACAAGGAAAAAATAGAGGCTATTGTGAATTGGCCGACGCCGAGATCAGTTAAGAGTATAAGAGCTTTTTGGGATTAGCTGGGTATTATAGAAAGTTTATCAAGGGCTTTGGTACTCTAGCAGCTCCATTGTCGGATTTACTGAAAAAGGATGCTTATCATTGGGACCTTCTCGCGGAGCAAGCCTTCCATGACCTGAAACAAGCTCTCACAAAGGCTCCGGTGCTGGTGTTACCAAACTTTGATATACCCTTTGTGATTGAGTGTGACGCGAGTGGGATGGGAATAGGGGCTGTTTTGATGCAACAAAACCAGCCCATTGCATTTTTCAGTAAGAAACTGAATGGGAGAAATTTATTGCTGTCAGCTTATGAAAGGGAGATGATGGCTTTAGTGTTGGCTGTCCAAAAGTGGCGTCACTACTTGTTGGGTCGATCATTTGTGGTCCGAACAGATCATTCCAGCCTCAAGTTTTTATGGGATCAGCAGATTCATACCATGGCACAACAGAAATGGTTGGTGAAGCTGTTAGGATACGACTTTGTCATCGAATACAAACCCGGGAAGGAAAATAGAGTTGCTGATGCTTTGTCAAGACAGCAGGAAGGCGACTTGCTGGAAACCGTCGGTAATGTGTCCAAGCAAACAGGTACGCTCTCTTGTACAGCACTCTCAGTGGCTTTGCCAAGTTGGTTAGAGGTGATCAAACAAGCCTATACTACCAATGAGCATTTGTTGAAGCTGAAACAGCAATGTGCTGACAACAAGCTGTCCTCAAGGTGGGAAGTGAGGGACGACATCTTATTTTACAAACACCGGATTTACTTGACTTCCCAAATGGATATTATACCCATCATTCTGAAAGAGTTCCATGATGGTACTCATGAGGGGATTCAAAAGACCTTGAAGCGACTTAGAGCGGTTTTCTTTTGGTCTCGGATGCACAAGGACGTGATGAGCTATTTGCAGAATTGTGACATTTGTCAAAAGTTCAAGAGCTCCACGTTAGCACCAGCTGGATTATTACAACCACTTCCTATACCCCAACAAATATGGACTTCCATTAGCATGGACTTCATTAGTGGATTGCCAAAGAGTCATGCAAAAGATGGCATTTTTGTGGTGGTTGACAGGCTTTCCAAGTACAGCCATTTCCTTCCTATTGCTCATCCTTTTTCGGCTCAATCTATTGCCAAGTTGTTCTTTGATGAAATTTTCAAATTGCATGGAATGCCGGCTTCGATTGTATGTGACAGGGATCCAACCTTCACTAGTGCTTTTTGGAAGGAACTTTTCAGCTTACAAGGGGTCGCCTTCAACTACAGCTCCGCCTATCACCCTCAAACCGATGGCCAAACCGAAGCAATAAACAAGGTGTTGGAGCAATATTTGAGATGTTTTACAGCAGATAGACCTCATACTTGGGTTAAATGGCTGCCATGGACTGAGTTTTGTTACAATACCAGCTTCCAATCTGCAATCCGAATGAGTCCTTTCGAAGCCGTGTACAATATGCAGCCACCCACCCTTTTGTCATACATTCCCGGAACAGCTAAGACAGCAGAGGTTGATGAGGTGCTGAGGACTAGAGATCAGTTGTTGAGGGAATTGAAGGACAATTTAGCGGCGGCACAGCTGAGGATGAAACATTACCATGATCTCCGGCGCCGTGATGCTGAGTTCCAAGTTGGGCAGCAGGTCTATTTGAAACTCCAGCCATACCGACAAAATTCCTTGAGAACCAAGCGATCAAACAAACTAGCTGCTCGCTTTTACGGTCCTTTTCCAATCACCAAGCGCATTGGTCAAGTTGCTTATGAGTTGCAGCTACCAGCAGATTCTCAAATACACAACGTCTTCCACATATCTCAATTGAAAGCTTCGGTAGTTGCGGGTGTTCATGTCCATACATCTCTCCCAGCTGCAACGCAAATGGAAAGTTGATGTCTGTAATTTGTTGTATTTGCAACCTTGAGGGCAAGGTTGTGTTTCATGGGGAGGGAATTGTTATGAATATTGTTAGTAGATGAGTAGGGTTGTTAGTAGGGGTAATTGGGTAGGGGTGTTTGGGTCATTTCACTAGGGAAGATGCCTACAAAAGGGGGCTGTAACAGAATTGTGTAACAACTTTTGTTTTGAAAATCAAATTCACCCTCTTGGAGATTGCTCCATCCCTTCCCCCTTTCTTGGAACCCAAGGCACCAGGGCGTCCTGGTTCTTCTCCTTTGGTTGCTGAAATTGCAGCCCTTCTTCCATCCCTCTTGCTGTTGATCTTCATCCCCTCTCTTCCAGGAAGTTCGCCCTCAAGATGGCACCAGCAAAGTAGAGTTCCAAGCCTTCTAAGGGCAAGGAATTGGTTGTGGAGGCAAGAGTGCGTCTCCTTCACGAGTAGCCGGTAGACTTACTTGTAGACTAATCGTTAGCGTTCATTTATTTTTCAAAGGAGTTTTATACAGAGTTGGCACATACGATGGTTTTCTTTTTAAAACTTCTCTTTCCTGTACACAAGATATTTTTACATGTTTTTTTCCTGTCAATGGTGGTGAGTGGGCTGGGCTGAGCTTGGCTTTGATAGCATGTTGAAGCCTGGGGTACCGGTCTCTTAATCAAAAATCACTAGCCACTTTGGGAAGGTTTGCCTTCAACATCTATATTAATCTCTACCTATGATTCATTTTAACTAGGACATATATGTTCATCTCTAAACTTAACTTCTCACTTACATAGTCTACATCTCCCTCTTCAAACTTTGCCTCACCCTCCTCTCCTCCCTCCTACCCTCCTTTCTACCACCGTTCCCTGCCACATCCTAATCCTCCAAACCATCTCTTACAAACCCATAACAACTACGATCAAAGTATACAATAAGCAATCATTTTCAGCATGAGGAGATGGGTGGTAGGATCTGGCTCAATTGGACTGAGTACCAAATCCTTACCTTTCCCCTGCTTGTTGTACTGCTTCAATGGCGCCATGATTGGATTAAAATCAGTGTGGATCAGTTGCTGAATGAGGGTTTGAAAGAATGAAAATTGAAAAAAAGAAGAACACAGCAGTTGCTTCCTCGCAAAGAAACAGAATCAAATTGATAGATTGTCAAACTATCCTTCGATCTTTCCATCATCCCCTTTTATACATATTCAAATCATGCCTATTATTATTTTACCCTTCCTTCACTAACTAATATAACTACCATTACACAAGGTTTCATTTTACCTACTTTATTCATACCAATGGAGCGGACCCCCAGCCGGCAGTAAATGTGGAGGCGGAGAGGGAAGCCCTGCCAGTTGCTGAGGTCGGCGGCGGACAAGAAGAATGGAGAGTTCCGGAGTACGGCAGGAGAGCGGCGGTCGTCAAGTTGGCAATTAGAAAAGGTGGCAGTGGGCCAGATGGCGGCTAAGACTGCGACCAGAAAGGCAGCAGCGGTGGTGACGAGATAAAGGTGGATGTGAAGAAGATCACACGTGATCGGGTTAGAACTAATACAATAAATTAGGTGCGGCGGAGTTTTGCGGACTGTAAGTGTCCTTTTTTTCGGATGCTGTTGTTGTACCCATTAATGGCCACAGTCTAGTCCATATTTAATATATGAGCACAGATGCGGATACGAACGTAGACGTCGCAAATAAGTTGGACACCCCTAATAAATATTATCATGTGAAAGCCAAACTGCTCATATTTGTAGAAAGAGAATGATCTGATCACGCCCTCTAATTGAGTTTTGGTTTTTACTTTCAGATGATCTATGTTCTAAGTCTTTCAGCTAATATAGTTGCAAGACCTATTCAAATATCAGCAAATTTGCATATATTAAATCACAATGGCAGTTTGGAAATTTAAGAAATAAGTAGGCACCTTTGTTTATACATATCTAGGTGGAGATTGGGTCTTATAGCCAATATTAACTATAAAATATGACAATATCAAAATTTTATTATCCATAGATAAATTATCACTTATTTCAACGTATGACCGTTAGACCCAATCAAATATTAACAAATCAACATTCAATGTGTAATCTCCACGTCAATAAATAAGTGCTATCATATATTTATATCTAATTATTTATTGAGTCTTATAGCCAAAATTAGTGTACCTTCACAGAAAATATTTGTCGCTTGTTTTCCGTACAGTTATTATTTTGTGTCCAATAAGGGTCGGCTCCGTTCGCTTTAAGGTGGCTGTGCTAATAGTTACAGCCTTCTGAGGCATAGGATTCTCGGCTAAAGAAAATGTTAATTTTTCCCATGCATTCATTGTGAAACCCTTGAAAAACTTAAACTCACATGGAAAGAGGAATTATTTATGAACCCAAGCACTTTGAATGAAAAAGTTGTTACAAGCTGTACAATACACAGTATAAGGTTACACGTTTAATGAATTGAATTCAAAGAAGCAAGGTTTATACGTACACCAGAATTATGAAAGAGGGAGTTAAGAAAGAAAACTCAAGATGTGGTAGCCGTCGAACTTGCCTGAGAAACAACCTCACACCTCCAAAGTGGGCAAGTATGATCATAGACCAATAGCCATGGCGAGATGCGGTCGGTATGGTAGATGTCACAGGGGTCAGTTTAGGGGATAAATTTTTTCGCCCAAACTGCCACCGTGCGGCGTGTTTCCCTCCTTGGAAACACCAGCCAACACCACCTCCGCACCCCAACGTGCTGTGGTGCACAGCGGCATCGGACCGCACGCCTGCAAGTATCGTACGCACCCAGTCCTGGTACCGCGCCCAGCTACCAATGCCTGCGTACCGTAACCAGGTTACCAGCCCCTGTACCGAATACACACACCGATCACCAAGTCGCAAGTGATTACACGCCCCACGTACCGAGTACCCTGCTCGGTGCCCCTAGACCACGGAATCACTGGTCTAGACCACGGTGCACAAACATGACGGATACATCACACCAATTACAGGATAAATCCCAACCTCTATTCTTACAACGTGAATACAGGATATACATAGGTAATCCCTCTAGACTACCTGCCGGTCGTGGACATGCAAACCCCACGACCGTGCCTCTCGACCCTCACTCGACAGGACTTCACCCAACCCTCAGTTCACCGCGCAGGGTTGCCGAACAACAGGTGTGTGAGCCTTAACCCTAAAGGAGGACGACGACTACCCTGGTAATCCCCCTTGGTGTTCCAGACCCTCCTCGGCCTGACTGCAGTAACCCCAAGGCGTCCCCTTGCCCGACCAAGTTTCACTCCCCCATTGAGATCACTCACACACTCAACTCTCTTTTGTTGTTCTGATTTCTACACAAGGATAGCAACTCCTTATATAGACCTTCCGGACTAGTGGGCACCACGTCCCCAGCTTGCATCCTCACCGTCCAATCCACGATCAACGGTCCTCATGCTCCAAGCCATGTCATCACTCACCCCTCGGATTCCAGCAAAATTACCGGAAAGCCTACCCCTGGGTGTGGCGCAAAAGACTGATCGCATTCTTGGTTCGACCCAACACCGAACCCCTCCTGGGTGTGGTGTGGTCGCCTTATCGAACCAGCGACCCCAGTACTGAACCCTGGTCTGCCCGTTCCACAGCACCCATGCGCGTGCACGATAACCCCTGCCGCTCCTTGGCTCGGTCACCCGCACACCTGCGCACCTATGACTACCGCCCATTTGCACGATAGCGCACGGCCCTGGTGCCTGGCTCGCCTGGTCATGATGCCTGGTCGCTCGCATCCCACGCATCCGGAACCCGCACTTCTACCCGCCACGCTGCTCGGTAGAATGTCCCGGCTGCGCTTGACCTTGCACACGCCTGGAACCCGCACCACACTCGGTACCAGGTAGCGGCCTGCTCGGTACTCCTTACCGACCAATTGTCCGCCACAGCCTGCTATCGGTACTGCACGGTAGCTCGCCCGCACAGCAACTCGCCCGAAAGACCACATGCGCCAGTCAGACCTTGGACTTGCCCATATCACGGATAAATG
>JAURVB010001274.1:0-47760 GCA_033002965.1 Piper betle | reverse complement strand
TCATGTAGTGCCATGTTAGGATTTTGTGCATGCATTCATTCCTTGACGAGAATGTATCTTCATGCTTAAGACGCCGAGATTGGATCCGCACGAGTTAGGTTCTGCATTAGCCGACCTAACCGGGGCCTGTGTGCATGCCGGTTCGGTTCACGAGCGTGAACCGGATTTGGGGTGTTACACTTTTACCTCCATGTGAAGCTTCGAGTTGGGACCGCCGGGTATAGCTACTAATTTTCTGCTTCTCTGTCCTTATGTCCAGCCCTAGTTGCCAACTTATTGAGACTGGATTGTATATTCTTGCACTGATGAATGCTGAATTGGTGCTGGTTAGATCTCCATAGAAATCCTCATACTCCGATGGTTTAAATTGCTTGGAGTTCATAGCTTCTTTTTAATTCAGCCCGAGCTAGGCATTCATTGGTGTTCTTGCAACATATGTCTGAACCAGATCTGAGCATCATCTTCCGAATGGAGAACTCGCCAACTCAACCTGGAATTGATCACTAATCCTATGCAATTTAAGAGAACTTCTCTACCCTGCTGAACCAGGGAAATTGGATCTTTGGATCCATCAAATTTAGGAAAACTCATGAAACGCTCGGGCATAGGCCCGTGGCTGCAAATAACACACCAGTAAAATCCCTTCAAATTGACTCCTGGAAAATTAAGTTTTGGAGAGTCCTCAAACTCTAACAAACCAGGCAGACGTACAGGCGTTGCAATCCCACCAATCCCATCCCTCCCCAGTCCGATTACTACAAGCTTTCTTTTAGATTCCGGCTTCAGCACCCTGACAAGGGTGAGCTTGCTTGTGTACACTATTCATTCCAACTGCTAATATCCTTTCCACTTTCCTCAGAGTACCATAGGCTTAGATGATGATCTTCGCGTAATTAGTCAATAGTCAATACACATTAAAGAGGAACATGCCTGCAAAACCCCCCCAACACCGCTCCCCCAACTCCTTCGGATTACTTACAAGTGTCATCATTAACGTGTACATTAATAATCTATTTGGCCCATTGTGTTAACAACTTAACAACCCCATTGAGAGCGAGGAACAAATATGACAGGCCCCTTCTTTTTCGCAAGACTTTCGAAGGGGGAAAAAAGTGAGCGTGGGGTATCGGGAATAGAACACACAAGAGAGGAGAAGCTCAGGTAACCGCTCAGGTTGAGAACCGCATCAAGCCCAACCGGCTTTTGGTCAACCAAATTCACTCCTCACAGCCAACTCCTCCTCTTGTGTGATTCCCGAAACCCCAACAAATTTACACCACAAACAACCAAAACGTTACACAGAGCGTAAACGAAAAGGAGGGGGTAAAAAAAACACCATGAGGACTCAGAACCGTAGTAAGGTCGGCAAGGCTAACAAAGAAGCCAGTTACGACGAGCGAACCCTAACAAAGATTAGGAGTCTTCATCGTCCTCGTCTCCTAAACATCGATTCAATGATCTGCAACACTCTCCCCACCCACAACCCCGGCGCCCAGATCTGGATTACCCTAATTCCCTTCGGCCAGGGTAGGATTTGAGGAGTATCTATAATGGCCCAATCCGACCGACGGACCGGACCGGACCGAAGGAGCACTCGACATCTAACCCCGGACCGAAGTAGCAGCAGTTGGATCGAAGAGAACGATTTAAAAGGAAAACAATTTTTTTATTTTATGGAAAAATAAAGCTTTTTATTTTAATATTAAGAATGGGATCATGGTCAGGGCCGACCGACCCCAGCTTGAAAATTATCCACTAACACGGTTAAAAATACTACTCGACATAGTTGAAAGAAAATATTAATTAATATATTTATAAAATATGTAAAAATAATTTTGTTTAAAACTAGCAATAAGTATATTAGTGTAAGTTGTCTCCAAGGATGTAAATAAGTCAAACAAACTTGTGAGTATTTTATGTTCAATTCGGATCGGCTTGAACTAGTATTTGTTAATTTTATACTCGAAAAAATAATCGGCTTAAAACATGTAACTCGTTGAATTATGAACGAAACTTAAACTAAGAAATGTCTAGTTCGGCTTGCATGAAACTTAAACTCTATATTTTTGAACTCAATACAATATTTGCCTCTACTTGAATTGTATAATATTTTTTATATTAAGTTTTTAATAAGTAAATAACTCTTATACCCTCATCAATGACTTTCTAAAAAAATTACCTGTATTTAATATATTACTTAACTATTAAGTATTTAGCTTATTTAATAGTAACAGTAGTTAATGCTTATCCTAGATTATTATTTTTCTAGAATAAAAATCATCAAATATAACTTATCATATTTATTAAGATCAAATTACAAGTATATACTGTCAAACTCATGATAAATAGTTACTTATTTAATTAATTAGTAATAACTAAAACATATAGCAATTATAAACCCCTTATTAATAGATACTTAAAACTATTTATTAATTACTATCAAACGATAAGTATTTGCTACTTATTAAAGTATGCTGAAGCCAAGCTATTTTGCTTAGCTCAATTTGGTTTAACTTAGTATCATAATCAAACACAAACTAAACTTGAACAAGTAAATATTCAATTTGAGCTCAATTTGTAATATATAACTTGGTAATGAACCAAACTTAAACACGGTGGTTTAAAAACAAGCCAAACATGAACGAAGTGGTGCTCGACTCAGGTCAACTCGTCTACACCCTTAATCATATGTACATCCATTAAATTATATAAAAAAATCTTAATAAATTGGATCAAATACCAAATAAATAATTACACTAACAAGTAACAATTATAAATATAATATTAAAAAAATTGTGCCGGAGAAGTAACTAGCTGGCCACTTAAACACTTCAACTATGAGAATTTATCAAAGTCTTAACGCATTAATATTAATTTTAGACGCGAAACTATTCCCCGCAATATTTTCTTACATTTATACAACCAATCTTTTGACAGATGGCATGGCACACATTGCCATTCGATCAATTGACAAAAATCACAAAAATCACTGTCTCCACAAAATTAACCCAAAACATTGTTTTTTATTAAAAAAGAAAACACAAAATTTTTTTGATTTTTCTTTTTCATCAGATAATTTTTTTATTTTTTTTATTATTTTTATATAGTAAACGGGGAATAATTTTTTAAAAAAAAAAAACTAATCGCCTCCGGCTCGTACTTCCACGCCCCCCAAGGAAGAGGCCGCCCACGACACGCAATCACGTCCCGACGTTAACGAACCAAAACACACGGCGAAGGTGGGCGGATAGAGCCGCCAACCAGGCGCCACCCTTTCCGTTCTTATCATATCATATATCAATCGATCGATCAAAGCAGCTCCTACTCTCTTCAATCTCTGTCGCAGTCGCAGAGGTTGTGGCCAACGAAGATGCTGCACCGGTTTCGCAGTAATGGCCTCCTCGCCCGCCTTCGCTCCCCCCGGCAAACACAGCAGCTTGCGCGCTTCGCCACTTCGCTGCTTTTCGACGATACGCAGAAGCAGGTAGCTATTGATCTTTAGCTTGTCACTTTCGAATGGCAGAGTCTGAGCTTGTGGTGTTGATGCGTTTGGCTGTTTGGTTCGAGGAAGCCTAGGTTTTTGACTGTGGGGGAGTGGTTGAGTTCAATGTAAACTTGCTTAGAGTGTTTTGTTGGGGGCGATGGTATTGGGTTGGTCGATGTTAAAGGACGTTTCTTTGTGATCGAATCAGTGCTCGTGTTGATTTTTTCTCCTTCTGATGGCCAGTTTAAGGAGAGTGTGGCTCAGTTTGCTCAGGAGACCATTGCTCCCCATGCGGCGAAAGTGGATGCCACCAATTATTTTCCCAAGGTTAGGAAAAAACAATCTTTTAATGTCGATGCCAGCTTCTTGTTTTCTTTAAATTTAGTTTTTGGTGGAGTTTTCTTCGGATTGTTATCTATTAGTTTTTTGCAGGATGTCAATCTTTGGAAGCTTATGGGGGACTTTAATCTTCATGGAATCACTGCTCCCGGTGAGCCTATTAGCTATTCATTTTTTGCTTTTTTATTTATTTATTTTTCTGTATCAGCAATGTTTTGTTAATGCCTAGCGTCCATTCTTAGCTGCCAGCTGACTGTAGGTGGTGGAGTGCGATCCATTTTAACCTTGGTTTAATTGTGATTCAACTTTGTCAGCGTTGATCTAGGGTTTAAAGATCATTGTCCCGAAAAAGCGTTCAATACCATCTGGGCTTTGTGCATAAGAAATTGTCATTCTTTGTGGAGCACAAGTTCCAATATATGGGATTCTTACATCAAAGCGCAAAACAAATTATTTTCATGTCAATCACGATGGATATTTTTTGTTTAAGTTGTTCTCTCATTTTCTGCTTAATCAATTGTGTAGCAAAATTTTCTATCTTAGTTTCTTGTACATTTGTTTTTGTTATATTTTGAACAGTGTATTTGCAAGTTCTGTTCTGCATTTAATCTGTTCTTGAGATCATCTACAATCTGCTGCTTTGTGCAGAGGAGTACGGTGGTCTTGGACTTGGTTACTTGTACCATTGCATTGCTATGGAGGAGATAAGTCGTGCTTCTGGATCTGTTGGTCTTTCATATGGAGCACATTCAAATCTTTGCATTAATCAATTGGTAACTGAAACATTCTCACCTGTGTTTTGTGGCCAAAGCTTTTTAAATTGTTTTCCTCCTTAAAATTTGGACTCCTGCTTTGTAGGTGCGACATGGTAACCCCGATCAGAAGCAGAAGTACCTACCCACGGTTTTGTTTCTTCCTCTTCCAGATTTGTTTGTTTGTTTGATTTTTTACTTCTTATTGACTTCGTTTGATTGTCCTTATTTTTTTATCTTCGCCTTATAATTTCTGAGATTTGTAAGAGTGGATCAAATTTTTCGAGTTAGTTATTTTTTCAAGCTGCTGTCATGTTATATTCACCATTTATAGTAACACTCTGACAAGCTGAAAGCTGTTTTGCGTATATGCCTATACAATTACATTGTAACGGACACAGTATTTAGTTGTATTAGATGAAATATCACTGCTCATTAGCGTAATTAGTTGATGAATAATGAGTCTGCTGAGGCATTATGGATTGTATTTGTTAACACCTAGTTCAGTTGGCTTTCTGGTTTTCCACTATTTAAATTTTTATAATGTGGCTCACATTTTGTTTGAAGCTTATCAGTGGAGAGCATGTTGGGGCATTGGCAATGAGTGAACCAAATGGTAAGCTCTATATAAATCTGTGTTTAAATTGCCTAGTACGTGTCTGACTTTCAGTGCTCATGTGACAGCTGGTTCTGATGTTGTTAGCATGAAATGCAAAGCTGACCGCATTGATGGGGGATATATTCTCAATGGAAATAAAATGTGGTGCACAAATGGCCCAGTTGCCCAAACCTTGGTGAGTTGTTGGATGTCTTTCATTTTCATATCATACTGAAGTGATCACTTTGTTATTCGCGTAATCAAAAAGGTGTTTTTTCCATGTGAATCATGAAGGCATTAGAAATGACCACTTGTATGTTGTTGTGGTTCCTACATGTAATGTAATGGAAGTAACCTTTTGCCATGTGAATATGGGGAGTTTCTGTTAATTGGTGCAACAAAAAGCATTTCCCTTTTTCCTCCTGTGCTTCTGTTCCTTGGTATATCGTCCCTGATCTGGTGCACTTGAGTAGGTTGTTTATGCAAAAACTGACATCAATGCTGGATCAAAAGGAATAACTGCGTTCATCATTGAGAAAGAGATGGAAGGGTACGTCATTATCTTTGATATGCTTTTGTATTAGCCATATTCAGATGGAGAAGAGGTTGTTCAGTTTATTATTGGTCTCTTCTGCTTTATGATAGGTAGCCCACAAATAATTGACATTGCCTGAGTTTTAGAATATTCTATGTTGTAATCTTTCCCTTTTTCCTCTTTCTGTAATATTTGTGAAGAAATTTGCTTATGAAAAGGAGCAGATTAACCTTGTCTTTATCACAGTTAAAAGGCTCAGATAAAAGATTACCTTTATTTCTGCATCTTGAAAATATTGCCTGGCTTTTGTCATTCAGTGATTTCTTTGGGTATTGTTAAAGTCAATTTTGGAGTGAATTTGTATTTTCAAATGACAGATTCAGTACTGCTCAGAAACTGGACAAGCTTGGGATGAGAGGAAGTGATACGTATGTTGCAGTTTCTTTTCATATTGTGTATATTGTACTCATATTGGGATTCCATGAATGTTAGATTTATTTGAAAGATAACATATTTTTCAGGTGTGAACTAGTTTTTGAGAATTGCTTTGTTCCCAATGAAAATGTTCTTGGCCAGGAAGGGAAAGGTAAAATCATCTTAAGCTTTTTTATTCATTCGGAGTTGTTGTATTATTTTTCTTGTACATTGTCTTGTTATGCTGTTGATTTTGTGTAACCTTGGTGGATGTAAACATTGCATTTAATACTTTTTCCAAGGTTTTTAATTTGCCTTCTGCTTTCTTGCAGGGGTTTATGTCATGATGTCGGGATTGGATTTGGAGAGGCTTGTTCTGGCTGGAGGACCTCTTGGTCTTATGCAAGCGTGTCTTGATGTTGTTCTGCCCTATGTCCGGGAAAGAGAACAATTTGGCCGCCCAATTGGGGAATTTCAGTTGATACAGGTTGCCTTTTCTTTTGTGCAAACCAAAGTATCACAGTTTTTCCTTGATCTGTCCAAAGTCTGATAAAGTAATCACCTCATTACTGGTTGAACAGGGCAAATTGGCAGACATGTATACATCTTTACAATCTTCGAGGTAATGTATCTTTATCATGTTTGTTCTTGACTAGTATACCAGTTTACTGGAAATAGTACTTATCCATCAGCTAATGTTTGCAGGTCCTTTGTATACTCAGTTGCTCGAGATTGTGACAATGGAATAGTTGATAGAAAGGTTATAAACCTCTAAAATTTTTCTTCCGTTCATGTTTCACCTGCCCTCTTTTATTAACGGTTGGGTCAGGAAGAGCATCCTTCAAATAAACCGATGCTCTGGTTTTGCATGAATTTGCACCATCTCTTCAAACGTGAAAGTAATTAATCATTGATACAAAAATTACTTGTTTGATGTCTTGTTTTTTGCGCGTCGACAAATGCGAATTTGAGGATTGATGATGGTAGCAAAATTTTCAGGATTGTGCTGGAGTTATTCTATTTGCAGCTGAAAAGGCCACCCAAGTTGCACTTCAGGTTAGATATCTATGTGTTAATGTTTCTCCCCATAATGATTAAACCAGCCTTATGCATCAAGTAATTGTCATAGATGATCCTTAAGTTTGATCAATTCTACAATCTGCAGGCTATTCAGTGTCTTGGTGGAAATGGGTATGTCAACGAGTACCCCACAGGTCGACTTCTGCGGGACGCCAAGCTTTTTGAGATTGGAGCTGGAACGAGTGAGATCAGAAGGATGATCATTGGACGGGAACTTTTCACAGAATAGTGTGGTTGGACGCTCCATGTTGCTTGAATTTTGTGATCCACCAAATTCATTCCAAATGTTGTTGATGGCTAAATTGGATGGAACAGTGGGAGAGTGAAATTTTATCTCCCTACTTTTTGTCTGATCCAGTTTCGCTTCTGTTTTCCTGTTGTATCCTCTCATGCACCTAGCCAATAAATCAGCTTTTATTTAAAATGCAATCGCAGTTGAAATCACAATCAGATTTTTTTCTAATTTTAATACAGGATGTCGAATCTGATTTCTTCAATATCGTCTTCTTCTGGAGGTCGGGCCCATAAAAAAATTCTTGTCATAGCCATTTTTATCTCACATCCAACATGAGAAAGTGTGTGAAAACCTCAACCCCAATAATACTTCTCTAATGCATATCAATGATATAACTATTTTCTTTCTTTTCGTAACATTTTATTTTTAGAATACAAGGAAGACTTTCTTGTTTTCTCTATATATATATAAAAGAAAGTTATTCTGCACCAGGGGTAAAAATTTTTTTATACCCCTTTAACATTCGCGACCATCTTCTAATTATAGAGACAATTTATATCTGAAATAAAAATTAATTTGATAGTTTGATTACAAGGACGGTCGAAATTATATTTTAAGTGTAATAAATTTGGGTTGTCCTTGTAATTGGATGGTCAGATATATAAAAATTTTTTTTCTGGAACGTGGAATAATCAATTATATATATATATAATATATTTTTTTCGATAAATATAAGAGAAAATAAAAAATTATAATAAAGTTTATGTCAAATCAAAATTATTTTTTAGAGCAATTAAACATAGAACTCAACAACCCCGTCAAACGTCTTCGAGTCGTCGTCTCCACCGACGATCGTGGTCCCCGCCGGCGAATGGAGAGCGGCGGACCTCCAGCTCCGCCGACGGAGTTCGGCGTGCCGTGGCCGGAGTTGAACGACGGCCTTTCGTACTCCGACGTCGTCAAGTCCCCTTCCCCTCCCTCTGGTTTTCGCCTCTTCGTCTCGTCCACTTTCAAATCTGTTGGTTGTATGTGAATGCGCTCATGTTGTCTTTCTTCAATGAATCTTGTCACAGGGTGGACGCTCGTCGGCTTCTACTCTACCAAGTACAAGAACTCCGCTCCTTTTGAAGGGTTAGCTTATCTTCTTCAATTTACTTTTACCATATTCGTATACCATACTTTAAAGACAACTAGTGCTAGACCATGCTAAGCCATACTCCTTCAATGCTGTTTCTTGGGATGCCTTGCTTTTGAATTGGAAGTTCTTTTGATTATGGTAGTCGTAGCCTCTTCTATTTTACTTAGTTTGTATGTTTGATGGAGACCTTTTATACGATTTGTGATATTTCATGAATTGATAGACCAAAATGAACTTGATGGAGGCTAGCTGTAAATATATGGGCTTTCATGAATTGAGCTAGATGTAGGCCAAAAGAATGCGCCAGAGGCTACCCCCTAACTAATATGGTTGGGGGTGAACTTGACGTGAATTGAGCTTCTATATCATTTGTGATAGTGTGGAATTTCTACCACCCCGCCATTTCTGGATAAGATGGAATAAGGAGAAGGAGAATTCATGTTTAAGAGGCGCTGCTAACCCTCGTTCGTACACTCCAAGACTGTCTCTTGGAGCGCCTTGGTTTATAATCGAAGTTCTTCCGTAGGGGTTGCCTCTCCAGTTTTCTTACCATCATATTTTGAAGACACTACTACCCTAGCCTTTGTGAAATTAAATGTGATTGTATCTGGAGGGGATATCTCTCATCTTGGTGCAGATTTGTGCTGACATCTATTACCTTTCTTGGTTGTTTTTCCAACTAATACCATTTAATTGTTTTTCTTTTGCGGTGTGTGTGTGTGTGTGTGAATCCAAACATTGAACAGTTGGATCCAGCGCATCAGGAAAGGGCAGGTGCGTGAATGATGGTTTCAAGAAACTTTGATCTGTTTCACTGATATATACTACGAGCTTCTCTATTTTTCATTTGCAGATAATGGTGGATGGACAATTTGTGACAGACCCCGACATGATTGTCAGGTCCTAGTACCTAGATAAATTGGTTCATAAATAGTTCGTAGATAGTTCATTTTTGTTGACACTGGTTATTGTGTTACGTTTTTAATAGACTAAAAATTCTGTCTTTTTGGTATTTTTAATAGGGTGTTTGGTTGCAATAAATTTTATGTAAAATCTCAAGTAAATTTTATTACAAAGTGCTTTTTGTAACAATTATATAATGTGACAGCTCACAAAATAATGTTTGTTATTGGGTTAGTTATGTTCAAGCGTTTGGATAAAGTCAAAAGTGTCCAACCCTTCTTTTTTATATTGTAACATTTTGTTATGGTTTTTAAAGAGAGCCTCTACCACTTTATATTAATCTAACATTCTGCCAAATAGGTTTTTTGGTCATTATCAGTATAATTTTATATTTTCCCAACAAACAGGCTAAAATCAATGCAACCTAACACCCTCTAAATTATGCTTATTATTTTTTTAATTTTTAATTCCAAATTTGCCCTTAGTTGTGAAATTTGGCGTTGACCTGGTTATCCTTGGTTGTCTGATGTTTAAAGACATTGTCCATGTTACGATTATTGTGATTATGATAGTAGCATTATCATAATTGAATGTTTATACTAGTTTGAAAAAATGGATGATGCTGATATATATTGAAATGTGTTTTACTTGCTTAAGGGTTGGTGCCAAATTATTGTACTATCGTCAACCTTGGAGAGAGCCTGCTGTTCCCTACACTCTTGAAATTCTTTACGAGGACGATGACATTGTAAGCATTTTATAAACCTCTCTATCTATCACATAGGGTTCTATATCAATTAGTATTATCTTCATTAGTGATGACAAACAAGTCAAGTCGAGTTGAGCCTAGCTCGGCCCGGATTTTAATCGAGTTGAGCGGAGCTCGGCTTGTTGGTCATGGGCCGAGCCGTTGTGAGTTCGATGGGCTCGAGCCAAGCTATTCAATTGGAAAAAGTCTCATTTTTTCGATTCTGGTCCACGAGAACTTTTTATAGTTCGAGCCGAACCAAGCTCGAGACCAGCTCTAACTGAGCTCATTTTATATATTTTTTGGATTTTTTTGTTTTTATGAATTTATTATTTTCATTAATTTTTTTAATTTCATTAACTCAGTAATTTTTCATAAATAATATTCATTAATTTTTATTTTGCAAAAAATATCAATATACAGCTATAAATAATTCAAAGAAATAAACTTTCTTCATTAAAAAAATAAGTTGGATAAAATTGCATCATTGTATTATAAATAGATCCCAACTAGGTTGGCACCTTCAAACCTACGTACGATTATGTGCAATTTTAATCCACAAATACAAATATTACATTTCTTATATCTTACATAGATATGGGTAATATTAATTAGAATCATCGCCGATAATTGAAAGGTAAGTAAAATCATCAATAACATCATTTAATTAGTAAAGTTGCGCTAATCGTTGCTCTTGATGATACCAATCATCTAGGCACATGATGGCTTCAACAACATCTAAAGTTGATCTACTTCGGTCTTTCTTTATAACCCGACCATTTGTGCGAAATGTCAACTGGACCACTATGGTTGATGTAGGCGACGTTAGCAAGTCCTTTTTCATGACACCAAGGACTGGAAAGTAGTCAAATTAGCTTGCTACCATTCTAACACATCAAGATTGACCCTTTCTTCCAGTTGAAAAAATATTCGATCACAAGTGCAACGTTCCAAGTCGTTTGTACCACCATTCACAATCCCTTCTTCTTGATTCCACATTGAAAATAGAGGTTGAGCACTCGAACTTGATGTACCTGATGAAGATGAACAACCTGAATTTCTATAATGACCATATATTTGGTCATGGGCCTTATACATTTTTTCTAAGCCATCTCTTACATCTTTTTCCTTAATTACATCATCATCATTTTCATTAATACACATGTTCATGTAAAAATATTTCATACTAAATAATACACTTTTAAGTTTCAATCTAGGATGTATTGCCAATGCCAACAAGGGAAGCAAAGGTAATGATTTCCAATATTGTTTAAATTTTGTCTCCATTGGTATAATAAATATATCTAACAATTCATGATCCCTATATTTTGTAAATTTTTATGTTATTTTAAATATATTATGAACAAATAAATGAGAAGTACAATAATATGTCCTAGAAAGTTCTTTAATTGTCTTGTAAAAAACTTTTTAAAAAATCATCATAAGACTAGCAATATGAAAATCAAACCTATCTAAAGTAACATTTGAGTTCGTACAATGAATATCAACCCAAGATATTTAATGCCTTTTCATAACCAACAATTGATTTTAGCTTTATGTAAGTACTATTCCACTTATGGTTTGTATCAATATCATTTTTTTGGCCTTAATCCTTGGTCTTTACAAACTTTTTATAACTTTGAATCTTAGGGCCACTAGCACTAATATGAAGCAAAATATCCCTAAACCTACCTATATATACATCCTACATTTTGAGTAACAATTAAATAAATAATATGTGTACTACATCTAAAATAAAAAATGCAAGGAAATAGTAACCTACCATGTCTAGAAATAGTTTCAACTATTTTATCATTATTTGAAGCATTATCTAATGTTATACTAAAAAGTTGATCATAAATATTTAAACCTCGCAAAACATCTAAAAATAAAGTAGCCATATTAACCCTCAAATGTGGATGTTATAACATTTTAAAAGCAATAAGTCTCTTTTGTAAAATTCAATTGTCGTTGACAAAATGTGCATATATACCAATATATCCAAGATGTTGCTTACTCATCCACATGTCTGACATAAGTTAAAAAAAACCTTTGTGATTATGAAATAGGTTTGAAATAGTGGCTCGAAAAGAATCATAGTCTTTGATCACAACACTTCAATTGGTATTTTGGGGGTCGAAACATATCTTGAATTGAGATATTGATTCCACTCGTTAAACCATAGATTTTCATAAAAAGAAAACGGTAATTTCGTGCAAACAATCATTTTCATTAATTTAGATCTCATCACTTCGGGAACTAATGGAGAATGAGAAAAACTCTCAACACCAATATTGCTCCTGGTTATAGATAACCTATTTTGTTTAAGATCATTTGACTCTTTTTTGGAGCGCATTTGTGGCATGACGAGTAAGAGAAGATGGACTATCTTGAGCAATAGCTAAAGATGAACACTTACATTGTGCTTTTGCTTTTTTTGTTACCTAGTTGACAACTCGATCAAAATGTTCCCATACGCTAGATTTTTTTCGTGTTGATTTGGCCTTAGTCACGGTGGTCGAGGAGGCTCTGACATCGGCATTACCACCTTTGCGGGGTTGGGTCTCATCATCTTGGGAACATTATCTTGAGGATCATCGGAAATAATATCATCCGGGTTCGTTCACATTGTCATCATATTCAAACTCATGGATAATATGGCAAACCTTGCGGGAAGATGATGATATTTTGAATTTGAGAGATGACCAAATCTAAAATGTTAAAAAAAACATTTTGAGAGATTTGAAAAAATGAGAATTGAAGAGTTTGAAAGAATCGAAAGTTTGGAGAAAGTGAGAGGCTGAGAATGGTGTAAATAATTCTTTAAGAGTGACTTCTATTTATAGAGTGGGTTGGGTTAAGTTTTTTTTAATATTAATTAAAAAACAGATCGCTCTCTCTTGAAGAGCCGTTGGGGCAAAGCCCCTCTGCCCCAACAACTCTCTTGTGGGTAGCCCAGTGGGCTTAGCCCACTTAGCCCCATGGGTTAAGCCCACTTGGCTAAGTATCATAATGATATATGTATATATATATATATAATTGTTGGGCTCTCAAATGAGAGCCCAACCCGAGCTCAAGCTCAGAGCCAAGCTAATCCAGGCTCGCAAGTTAGAAGCTCGGGCTTGGCTCGGCTCGGGTGTAGTGTTCGAGTTGGGCTTGGTTCGGCTCAACTGCCATCCCTAGTCTTCATGAAGCTATGAGAAGATATCTTAGCCCAATGGAGCATTGAACAACCCAGTTTAGAGTGTAACATAATAGACCTAACTTATTTCTTCAAAAGAAGTTAATAAAGTTAAAGATCTATATTTCATTATTACCTATAAATAGTTCTTACCTCAGTAAGTATCATATGTGGAACTAAATTGAGGGATTTCATAATCCACCCACCTTAGAAAATTTCGTCCTTGAAATACCTGCACTTGGTCTGTCACTAGCCGTAGCTCATTGTCTAACGACCCAATCCAAAGTGCAATATAATGAGCTTAAATCATTTCTTCAAAAGTGGTTAACCAAATTGAAGATTTATAGTCCATTTTCACTTATAAATTAAGATTTTATCCTAGTAAGTATTAGATATGAGATTAAATTGAGAGATATCACAAGCATAATGACAAGTTTACTTTTTAATTTATTAACTATTGCAAAATGTAAATTAAGGTTAATCATATTTTGCAATCTTCAGCTTGCTGTGAACAAGCCTTCTGGTCTTCAAGTCTTACCTGCCGGACTTTTCCAACAAAGAACTGTTCTAATGCAACTTCAATGGCGTAAAAAGTTGATGTCCTCATCTGTAGTGTCCTGCTAAGCCATTGGACCAAGAGACACATGCAATCCCAGTTCATCGGTTGGGAAGAGGAACTTCAGGTTCATTTCTTCTGCTGAATGATAATTTTAAATGGCTAATTGATTTTCTACGTGAACCAAAAACTTACTAACGAAAGTGACATTGGAACTGGTTTTAAGTTTCTCCATACTTAACCACTCATCCGAATTTCTTTATTACATAAAACATTCCAAAAATCTGAATTATATTGAATTGCTACAAATAGAACCTTAAAAATGGTAATTATTGACTATTGTATTACATAAAGTTTTTTTAAGAAGAAATTACTTCAAAAAATCAAATTAGACGTAGATTTAATCATTTCATGCTATCCTTTGCTTGGAAATATCTTATATGTACTTCCTTTTTGCACAAATTGTCATTTATCTTTCCTTTTTCATTTTTGTCCATTATGCTTACATCGAAAGAGAGAACAAAAACAATTTATAAGTAAATAATTAGTTGAATTCAGGGATTCTTCTTTGCGCCAAGACGAAGATTGCGAAAGTGCAGTGTGCAGCATATTTTGCTGATGGCACATCCAATGTCAAGAATAGGTGAGACTATTCATACATAGTATCAACACTTAGTTTGCACATTTTGTAGATGGAATTTTTGGCTGTGATGTCAAAAAGATGTATGTTCCAGTACGTGTGTATTATAATATGATGGTGCACGTTTTCTTTTTAAACCAACTCCACGTGTGTCTATTTTCTGGTTGTATGACTGAATTGCTGTATGCATTGACAGGAAGTATGATATGACATGTGATTCTAGAAGAAGAATCACAAAACTATACCGTGCTTTAGCACAGGGGATTGTCAGTGAGGATGAGGTTTGTCTTTCACATATTTGTTATGCCTTATTAATGTCAGTCAAATTTGACTTTGCTGAGTGGAAGCTACTTCATCACATGCTTTAGTCCATTTGTTGATAAAAGTCACTCTCTAGTAATTTATTCTTAACCTAAATTTTCATCTTTAGTAATGAATGTCTTTGAAGCTTGTGAATGTTAAGTGTGTGCAGGTTGTTATTGATCAACCAATTGGAACTATAAGATATCCTGATGTTGCAACAGGGCTTTATGTTGCTTCCGCATCAGGTTTGTGCTTTATTTTTTGTCAAAAGGGTTTATTCTCAATGTTGCTATCTTTCTCGATATCTTCCTCTATTCAAGGCATTAACTGTTCTGAGGAAATTTTATATCTTTCGGTTGTAGCCTATCATGCAATTGAACCAACATAAGGACATTGATGGTTCATTTCTTACAAGCCAATTACCAGACTATCAAATCCTTTAAAGACCTTTTTTTCTTTTCTGGGCCAGTCTAGGTCTTTATTATGATGTGCCTTTGCTGACATTATTGAAGCAATTATTTTCAACCATGTGTCCTTTTATTGACCTTTTAACACTTGTTCAAATCAAATAGGAAAATCAGCACGGAGTAAAGTTACTGTGCTTGAAAGGGATTTCGAGAAAAACCATTCATTGGTCCAGGTTGATGCTTTTCTGATGCTAAAACTAACTTGGGGGTTGAGTCTGCTGAGTGATCTTCAGCATAGATGATAATGTTATCTTGAATAATCAAGTTCTCTGAGCATATTAGCTGTTTAGTATGCTTTTGTTCTGGAATCAGACCATCCTAATTGAATTAGGAAGCATAATCTCATAATGCCTTCATATTTCTCATGTATAAATTGCTAAGTTTAAATATAAAGATTATCTTCTTATGTTATTTTTCTGGAACACATAAAAACAGTGGTCAAAATATGAGTATTTGGTTATGTCAGTAAACCATAGAGACCTATTATCAATTACAGCAACTAAGTATGCTGTTCCGTCTGTCTGCATTCTCTTTGCAAACATTGTTACAGGTCGAGATCCACTCTGGACGCCCACACCAGATACGTATTCATCTTTCTTTTTTAGGTCATCCACTAGTAGGTGTGTTTTCTGCTTCAATAAATCTTCCAATCATGGAAAGTTCATGATGATCTTTTATGTAACTATCTATTAACCCTAGGATGTGATGTCGGTTGACAGGAGATCCTCTTTATGTTTCTGGTGGTCATCCTCAATTTCTTGACTTTAAATCCAGAGATAATAATCATGCTGAAGATGGGTATGCTTTTCAAGGATTATAAGCATTAGTTGTATTTAAGCTGTGTACAAACTCTTTTTATTTTTCATGATCATCATTTTGCCTTATCCCAGTGTAGGCAGATGTTGGTAGTATGGATTTTGCTTCACTAAATTATCTCATGCAAATATAGATCTTGGATGAGATCAAACAAGCATTTTTGTTATGCTGGCACGTATGTATTGAGTGCCATTTTTTTTAAGTTTATTGTTTATTTTATTCTTTTTGATTATTATTACATTTTGGGGATGGGGAGGGTGGGGGGACTTATTTTAACTGCAATTAGATTTTACCGGAGAATTCTAATTGGCATGGGTAAGTATTAAAATTCTCTAGTGGATGACAAGGAATTCACTAGGTAATGAAAACCATAGGATTGATGAGTTTGGTGGGAGAACTGGCTCCTTCACCTCCAACTCCGAAAGTTCGCATTGGGTAACCAGTGGTGAAGGAGCTGCAACGAGACTCTAAGGCTGGATCTTGTGAGCTCACTGTTGGTTGGGCACTCTTTATTTCTAGCAGAACGCTTTAGGTGTGGTTGATGACAATCTGAGGCCACAGCTTCTTCATGAAAAAACATGCAAAATTCAGGCTGAGAGAAGCAGCCAAGGCCTCAAATTATCACGAACAACATGGAAAAGCAAGCAATCCTGAGGAGATAGCCTAACAAACTTGGAAACAACCATCTGGAATCAATTATTAGCCAAATGATTACAATATTTATAAAAAATTGTTTATTTGTAAAGCTTAAAACTCATGCATGGAATACTTCTTTGGGCCTATTTTTGATTATTTAATATGTTGGTTCCTTAGATGAACACTGTCTAATGTATCTGAAATTAATTGGAAAATACATTGCTGTAAGATGTGGAATGGCAATTTACATTGTCACTTGAGATATTTTCAACCATTTTATACATATTGTGATTTTGTTGTTTGATTGGGGATATAGAAAACATTTTTTAATCTCAGTTCTTTTTGAGTTTTGTTGATATGTTTTTATCCATAATCCGACAAATTTTTTTTTTGATGAGGATCCAACATGCTACATGTACTTCCATATGATTTCCCCTTTTGAAATACATAATCATTTGTCTGCTTAATATTAAATGCTTGCAGAGGTTTCATGAGGCCTTCTAACCCTGTTCCAGGTGACTGTGGATATCATTTACATGCCCATCGGTTAGTAATTCATCACCCGATCAAAGATGAGGTAGAAGTGTTTGCTTACAATTTTTAAGTTCCTTGTTATCTGATTTAGAATTTCTAAGGTGTTATCGGAGTTTTGGTAGTATTTTCCTCACAGTTGCACCCATTGCTGTTACCGATACGGTGATATAACTTATAAGTACTTCAGATAGCTTCTATTATGCATAATTTTCTTTGTTCGAAATTCATGATTCTGCATAATTGAAACATAGCATGTTAGAAAACATGATGAGGTGTAACGTTCATTAGAATTGAAGTATATGTAGCTGCAGGTGATCTTTGTTCAAGCTGATTTAGGATCATTATATGCCACAGATTATGTCATGTACGAAAAACAATTGGGTGGGTATGTGCCAGCAAGCAATTCGTAAATGGTAGATGTTCAGTCGGTGTTAAATATGACCAGCTTGAACCCTTTGCATTGATCTGATAATGAACTTTTCATAGCTCATATCTGACTGTTCTGCATTTTAATCTGTTTTAGCTTGGAGTAAGAAGACTAATAATCTTTTACGTACAAATTTTAGTCATTTGATTGCAGGTAATTGAAATTACAGCACCACTTCCTCCTATACTTCAATCACAGGGAGAAACTCACAGAATGTGAGCTTAGATTCGAACTGTGACTGCGTGGCCTCTTTGATGGTGTGGCCCCCCGATGCTTCAGTAGTGACACGAAGTTATCGGCAGCTGGGATTTTAACGATAAGCCCTGGAAAACAACCGGTTGACCTTAGACGTGAAACGTTTTGGGTACTTGCTTACTTTATAGAAATACAAATTCGAACATTTTTCTTAAACCGTTCATTCATCCCTGGGATAACAAAACCAGATTGTATTCCACTTATCCTTTCTTGATTGCCTTTAATAGGTGCATCGCTAACTCTCCATTTGGTATTGATGTTGAATTTTATACTCGACACAGTTTCTTGCCGGTTAGCTAAGAAAAAATATACTCGACACTCGTAGACAGCCTGATGCGAAATTGCAAGATTGAATTACCACTCACTGAACAATTTCACAAATCTCGTGGATGCTTGAGCAGCCAGAAGTTGAAAAAGTAATACAGAAACCAAAAAATAAAAAGGAACCGAAAGTTCCTCTTTTTTATGATGAATAACTCTGTGTATACCTCGAACCAATCCAACAAATCATAGGCCGTCACCTGCAGTAATCTCTAATTTGTAGTCAGTCCTAATATCTCGTTTGTGCTTCGTACTCTTGCAGGAAAACATCTTTCAAATATCAAACCCAAATCCTCCAGGAAATCCACCTCCACCACCACCGAAGTGAAAAGTAAATTGCTGTCCACCGCCCCCAAAGGGGTTAAACCCCCGCACCGTCCATACCCATTCCTGTGCCATCGACATCCTCTCCTCTGTCGTACCTAACCCGTTTGTCTTCATCACCAAGAATCTACACAGGTGAACAATACCCATTAAAATTATGGAATACTAGATTTAAACTTAACTCATACATTTGAATGAGGCAACAAGACAATGTTCATCGATTAGTTGTGTCAAATGATAGATATTGTATGTGAATGAAAGAAAGCAACCAAGAACAAAAAAACCAGTGCCAAATTGACAAGAAATGTCCTTGTTGATCACTACGTACCTCATATGCAGCAGCAATTTCTCTGAACTTTGCTTCCGCTTCTTCTCTGTTATCAACGTTTTTGTCAGGATGCCATTGCAAGGCAAGTTTCTTGTAAGCTCGCTTAATCTCTGCAATAGATGCAGTTTTTGAAATTTCCAGGATCTTGTACCAGTCTTTGCGCTTGCTCATTTTTAAAGCCTTTTCAGCCCTCATCAGTGCTTCACGGACACTCATATCCTGTATGAAAAACAAACACTCAAATAATTATAAATGAAGAACAACTGTTTCCTCAGAAACCAAAGTTTTGCAAGAAGGTACGTGGCAAGAGAAGACAAAACTGCATCTCATATGACAACTGCATATCTGTTATGAGTTGCAAGTAACCTATGTTTAATCAAGTATGAACCTGCCATTGTGAGCCTAACAGATCACAGTGTCAACAAAACTAACCCACACTGGTGATGATCACATGGGAATAAAGCATAGATAATAATGGTGATGAGCTGATAAATAAGATCACCATGCAGATGTCAATAAGAAAGAATGAAAATAATGGTTATGAAGATGATGCAAAACGATAATGGTAATAACTCCAGTCAAATTTATCTATGTTTGTGCCACTTTAAAGACAAACCTGCGGGGACTTTTCAGCAGCTTGTTTCAGATCATTCACAGCACCTTCCCAGTCCTCCATCAAAAGTTTTGCTTCTCCTCTCTAATAACACAATAAGTAGAACATCAAACGTTGAAGCATTTTCAACATATATTATTTACAAGGTGAAGGTCCTTGCTAAGTGTCCACAGCATCCAAATGGTAAGGCACACAAACCTGAATTAAGGCTTCGAGCAGCTCTTCATCAATATTAAGGGCATCATTGCAACTATTCAAGGCATCTTTGCCTCTACCAAGCTTAACTGAAACTTTGCACAGGCCAAGATGAAGGTGCACATTGTGTGCACTATGAACAGGATCCAAAGCAAGTGCTGCTTTGTAGTCTTCCACAGCCACACGAAGCTTTCCTTTTTCAGTATTATCTTCTGCCTATAAAAACAAAAAATTATTTATGGTAAGGGACAATCTCACAAGAATGCTTACATAGATTATTCAAGCAGAAAAAAATTTCTTACACTCTTCGTTTTCTTTAATAAATTTTTCAATCCAAAATATGCTTTCTTAAGTTCACCATGTTCTGGGTCTAGACGCAAGCCTTTCTGGTAATGCCTGAAATGAAAATTTCCCCCAAAAAAAAAAATTTATAACAGGTACATAGCTTAGACAAAAGACAATGACATTGCAGCTGATCTTCTTATAAGAGAATAAGATCAAACCTCATGGCAACATCATGATCAGCCAGAAAATAATATGCACGCCCACGAAGAAGTAAGGCATCCAAATTATTCTCGTCTTCTTTGAGTATATAACCGGTTTCTGCAATGACACTTGAATAATCTTTTTCCACCAACAATATCTTGATTTTAAGAAATTTTGCCTGCAAAGGAAAATATGGCAACTTAAACTTTGGAATAAAAATATCTTGATTGACCATAAAAATATGCCTTCAGACAGTTTCCTTTATTCTTTGCTTTAACATCTGTATGTGCTTCGTTCTGCAATAAAAAAAAGTTATAACATAGGAATATAAACACCAACTAGACCCAAACCTGAAGACACCCGGACGAGAAAACAAGGACAACTTTATCAATATATTCCAATGCCTTTGCGTAATCCCCCGAATCAAAAGACTCAATGCTGTTTCAAAAGCAGTTTTTGTCTGCAGCAATTGAGACAGCTCCTTTTCTGCAGCAACATTTCCAGCTTTCAACTCTAGAAACTTGTTGTAGTTGTTCTCGGCCTCCTCAAATCTACATCAGCCAAAAATTGCCTGAATCATATGACTTAAAATTAGAAATTGATTATGGCCGATCAGCACTTCTTTTGCTTTTTATACAACAGAACACCGAAATTTTACCGAAATTGCTGGTTTCCATCTTAGAGCAGACGCATTGACTTAACAACAGATATAAGCTCCACATTGTTTACATAAACCACAGATGAGCATGTTACAAAAGATCTCCATGACACAAATGACTTTATGCTCAGGATTCAGTAAACCTGAATATCTTTATCATCAAAACTAAGAAAGACCCTAAAGTGTTAAATCAAACCAAAAAAAGACACTCCTTTTTTTCAGTAAATCTACGAATCATCAAAACTGAGGAAGACACTACATTGTAAATAATAACAAAAACATCGAAACAGAAAAACAACCTGCAAAGATGGCGAAGTGCAGACGCACGACGGAAATACGCATCAGAGAGCGCGGGATCGGCCTCTATCGCCGCATTCAAATCCTCCACCGCCCCACCAAAGTGTCTTGATTTGATTTTCTCAGAAGCTCTCTTCAAGAGATGGGCAGCATCAATGCTTTGCTCATCTAAAAAAATCCAAAATTCACAAGACATCAAGCCACCCCCTCTACTGCATACAACTCCCAAACTCTAGGACCCGAAGCAACAACCAAAAAGAAAAAGAAAAAAGATCCAACTTTTTTTACAGACAGAAGGAAACAAAGGAAGAGAAAGACTGTTTACCTCCTCGGGAGGAAACTAGGAAGGATTGAAGCAGAAGAAGCAAGAAGACGAAGGAGCGAGAACCCGAACCCATCTTCGTCCTCCTTCCCCCTCTCCCCTCCCCGGCGCTGCTTCAACTCTTCACAAAAAAGTGGCTCCGGCAAGGGATTGGAAATCCGGCGTCGGGGGCGGCGGCGGCGGCGGCGGCGGCGGCGAGTTTAGTCCGAATCGCCGGCGGGATCGTCCTTGATGTTATTAGCGTCGCGTGGCCGACTTCATTGTCCTTGCGCGACCAAAGTGTTCCACGTTACATTGGCCAATGATACGATGCCATCTGGAGCAGTCGAAGGCGGGCCCCGCTTCGTTATCCTGGTTTCTACTAATAATAATAAATATTATTATTATTATTATTATATATTAATTATAATATATCATATAATTATCCATATTTATTGACTTAATTTCGGATAAAAAATTGATTTTACACGGTCAAATTTTTGGGTTAATCCTAGTTGAGGGTATATATGATTTAAAATTAACTCAATATAAAAATTTATTTTCATCATATATTTAATATATTATTTAATTATTTTTTTATAAATATTATTATTTTTTCACAAACAACTAAAATTCTCGTTTAAATAGTCCTTATATTTTTTATTTTCTTAATTTTTTTCATGTCATTTAATATAAAAACTAAAATTATTTTTTAAAAAAATTGAATAAAAATTATATTATAATAAAAAATTTAAAAAATTAAGATGTGTGTATTTTAAATTTAAGAGCTATTAACGATAATTTAATAATAAATTTTATAAATATTATTTATCTAGTTAACTTATAATACTTATTGACCATTTGGTCGGTTATTTAGTCGAACAAAATAATCTCCATGCTTAATTTATTTTTTATTCGGTCACAATGGGTGGGTGAAATTCGTTCGAACACATTTAGACATGCGCCATGCCAACCCCTTAATAAAAACATTGAGAAAAAAAAGACAATTGAATTAACAACGGATTATTGTTGAGTTACACTAAATATATATTTTAACGGGAAAAACGTTGGTCCGTGATTCCGCTTCCAGCTTGTAATGGTGGCGGAGGTGAATTGGCATCGCCCCAATAACTCCATTGCTTTATCTTCCCGTCAAAGAGCAAAGCCTTTCACTTTATTCACTATTTACACAATCAAAGGGAGAATGTGAGGGAAATGTGGAGCAAGCCAAGGGATTTGGTGTAGAAAATGTTGCTACACTAAACTCGCTCCAGCAATATTTTGACTGGTGTCAATCACCTTAATTAGAAGGAATTAATTTAATTATTATAGTCATTTTTAAACACCACTAGTTAAGGTGATTGACACTAATTAAAAAATTAGTACGGCTGGTTTGCTGTAGCACTTGCTACAACAAATCCATGCCCTCAATCTAGATCGAGTTCGTTTGATGTTCAGCTCAATTTCTCTCGACTTGACTCAGACTCGAAAATCAAAGATTTACATTAAATGTAATAATTTACACATTTTTTATATTGTTAGTTATATAAAATATGAACAAATAATAAATATATTCACATGATGATGATGGTTTTACGTAATAATATAAGAATTTTGTTTCCAAACAAACTATTTGGTATATATAATTTAACCAAAATTGAACAATTTAAAATTTTATAATTAATTTTATCTCAAGTTACACCGAAGAAGAAGAAGAATATTATATGAATAATTTGAGCTTTCCCATATTTGACACAAACTTAACTCAACTTGATTCCTTTTGAGCTCGACTCAAATTTGAAATAAATAATTTGAATTTGAGAATGGTTGAACTCGACCCGACTCACTCGATTTAGCACCCTTATTTGTTGCTTGTTTACCTCAATTAATTCTATCAAAATCAACAAACTAATTAATGCGTTCCAATTTATTTGTTGGTGATAAATTATGCCATTATCATATTTATCTGTTTAATCAAAGGGCAAAATAATTAAAATTTTTAAACTCAATTGGATCTTAAATAGATATTTCTAAGACTAAGCCACTTTAATAAACATTATTGAATTTACTATCGATGGTCTTTTTGTTCTCCTAGAATTATAAGAAAGAAATGCAAAACTTGGAGTTCAAAATTTTGTTGTGTTTGGATGTACCTCACTGATTTTTATTGCGTTTAGTTAAAAGAATTATATTTTTAGTCAAAACAAGTCTATGTAAAATTTATTACAAAGTGATATTTTCTTGAAAAAATAAGAACTTTGAGGAAATGTTGGGAGATACACTCATTTTTATTTTATTTTCAACTATCCGAACATGGAAAAGAAATTTTTAAAAATTTCAAGTTATTTCATTTTATTGTATTTTTATTTTTTACGTTTTTTATTTACACTATTTTTCATATCCCTTAATAAAAAAATTTTGCACGCTAGCTCATCCAAATTTCATGAGTTAGACCACCCATTCTTTTCCAGGCATATTGTTTTTAGGGCTCTCCTTAAAAAAATTCTTGGTTAGTGTTTATGGGCCCAAAATTGATTTGCAATGCAGTCTAGAATTGGGCTCTACATTATGGGCTTCCACATCTCTTGCTGTCTTTTATTATTGCGGCAATTTGGTGAATAAAATTAGCATGTCTTTTAAGTCGATTATTAAGTGTATTTATGTATTATATCTAGTTTTATTTCTTAAATCATTTAAATTCCCCTCTTGTTATTTTAACCTTGTACTTTAAGAAGGTCAGTAGGGCAGCTGCTAATTATCTGTACTATATAAATATATTCCATGAGTAGTCTAACGTATTATTAAGGATATATACATAATATATAATTGTTTTAGTATGTCACAAGGTTGCGCAAGATGCGTTATATACTAAATGACATTTATCAGGTATTATATACTAATATAATGCAATATAATTCAATGATTCATTTATCAGGTATCATCTAGTGTGGTGTATTCGGGGAAGATGATTCTTACGTTAACAATAAGGCTAAATTACTGAGACGTCGTCAGTGTTGACGTTCCTGTGGTGAAGTTAGCACCATGACATATACATGATATTGAACCCTTCCATTGCTTGGTTGTCGACAACCCTATCCACATGCTCTTGCCTTCAACTGTTCAACATATATCATCCAAAACACATTCCCACCCCTTTGGTTGATTGCTCGGCTGTATAACTTGGGCCAAGAATGGTTGATCTTTTGCAACAAGTTTCAGATAGCAGCTTGATAGTTAGCTAGATAAAATTATATGTATATGCATATATGTAGTACTGGCATGATGAGTAACTATATATTATCAAGACAGATCTAGAGGTGGAGTGAAATTGCATAAGCAGGCGGTTGATTGGCTGGGTGGATGATGCCAGTGGGAGTTACTGCTAACCCAGCAAGCAACCTGATTTTGATTTGCTCCTACGAGCGTCATCTCTCTGCGAATTCGACGGCCACTTTATATGTTATTCGCCTAGCTATAGTTACAGATCGATCAGCTACAATGGTCATGGTAGCATATATAATATGTTGGGTCTTTCTCTGAACTTTATAATTCCTCCTTGTTTTATTTTTGTTCAGGGATATGTTGAGCATATGAGCTTGTCAATGTGGGTATTGATTGGTAAAAAAGCTTGCAAGCCTATCTAAACTGTAAATTTGAATTAAACATAAACTCCAAGCAAACATAAGAGTGAAGAATCGGAGTTCTTTATTTCTATAAATAAATTTGAATTGAACACAAACCAAACAAATACATGATTGAAGAGCTAGCCGAATTCATTTGCTTCATGGTTTTCCTTTTTTTGTTTTGTTGGTAATTATGCCTGATTCTCTCACTAATGGATAATTTTTAAAAAATTGTCCTAGGAAAACGCTCTAAAAAGTATGTTATTTAAGATATTTATGTTTAATTTTTTTTGTAATTTTTATTATATTCTATAAAGAAAATCTCTATTTGAAAATTAATTTTTATACAAAATATTGATCTTCTGTCCAAAAACAACCCTTGTTGAACATGAAGCAAAAGCCCTAAACGGATCCAAGGTGGAAAACCCTAAGATCCGGCCAAGGATCCGGCCCGTTCCACCCGAGCAAGGAAAAAGAGTTGAGCGCTCGCCGGCCGCCGGAGATGAGAAGGCGAGATCGGCGGCGGCGGCCATGGCGAGAGCGGCCATGGCGAGAGCGGCGATCCTCCATCATTTGCTCCGCTCCTCCCGATCCACCCTTCTCTCCTCCAGAAGCTTCTACTCGGGTCCCCCTCTCTTCTCTCCCCTTCTTCTTCTTGCTACTTCTCTCTTTATCGCTATTTGGTTTCCGCAAACTGGGTATCTTTTCTTCGTTTGTTGCGTCTGTGAAGTAGTGTTCGTGGGGTTTGGATGTGTTCTGTGGTGATTTCTTTTCTCCTTTGATGTTTTTGGATGGTAAAGTTGGATTCTTTATGCTTTTTAAGCTGTTCGAATGTAGTTTGTTTATGATCTGGTTAGCTAGCTAGGTGATTAATTTACTTGTGCTGATTTTTTTGTTAATCCTGGTTCAGTTTTAAGAAAATGGTGATCTTGGTGTGCCATTGGTGTGAGGGTTTGCCATTGCATTCCGTGATGCTCTTCATTTGTTTTAAATGATATTTCCAACCTACTATGCAAAGTGTAATTCTGTGAATAACGGAGGATACAAGTGGGGCTTTTTTTGCAGCACCAACGTGTCTCTTACTTGATCCATGACTTTGGTTAGTTACCAGTGATTAAATCTATGTATGGAATGTAATTTTTGTGAACGTTACCTTTGATCATTTCCAAGATTGAAAGATATATGAGAGTAGGATAGTGATATTGTGATCATTTATGCCGTATGCACTAAATCTTTGAACACCTGGATGTAGTTGTTTATAATCTGGAGGCAATCTTTGAACGCTTCAACAAGACGCTATTCTTTTTGGTTTACTGTTGCAGAAATTGTCCAGTAGGTTTTTTGAAGTGTTCTTATGTTCATGTTAGTGTTGCAAGCTCCTTATACAGCTTTGATTGTCTGTACATATTTCTAGGTGTTCTTTCTATAACTATAAGGAGATGAAATTTGTGTATAATAGTAATATGAAACTCTAATCATGTCTCCGGAAAGGATTTCAACTGCTTTTTGAAAACTAAGAATAGATGTCATTCTGAACTTATTTACCCGTGCAGTCTGTAGGGATGTTGTATAGAGAACACAGTTCTTTATATGGTTGAATGGTCTAGGAATTTAAAAAAATTAGAAAAATGATTGGTCGGGCTGATTGGCAGCAGTAGAGAAGAATTGCTGAAATGGAAACTTTATAATTTGACGGGGAAGATCTTATATTTTGAGTTTGCTTGTAGCTTTTACATTGAGATATCTCTCCTCTGAATATTAGAAGTATGTTTCCTTCATGTGCTGTTCCTACTATATTAATTGTTCTATGATACTATCCCATTGTAGAAATACAAATTTCTGTCTGTCTATCTGAATCAAGAAAGATATGCACATTAAGATTATGAAAGCTTGCCATGAATGGATGGATCAGTTTATTGTTGAATTTAAAAATACTAATGTTGCCCATTCTTGTTTGTTTATTTGAGTTTTTAGTTTAAGCTTATTTGTTGATTCGTTAATCAGGTTCTTGCGTTCGTAGCTATGGATTACGGAAGCACTGTTTATTGGGAGTAAACATGTTTCCAGAAAGTTACTTGAACTTTGCATCTCCACACATTGACACTCACTGCAGATGGGCTTCTTCGCAATCAGCTGTAGCAAAAACTGCTGGATCTGAGAGCAAAATTAGCATTGGCCCCCAAAAGTCTGAGGTAACCCGAGATGACAAAGATTTGGGGGTTGTCTACTATGGTCCTATCTCGTCAACCATCAAGAAAGTGAAGCTGCTATCACTTTCCACCTGCTGCCTCTCAGTATCTCTTGGCCCTGTCATAACCTTCATGACTTCCCCAGAAATGAACGTCATTCTCAAAGGTGCTGTGGCATCTACAGTCATCTTCCTCAGTGCTACAACTACCGCTGCCTTGCATTGGTTTGTAAGCCCTTATGTTCACAAGCTAAAGTGGAAGCCAGGATCAGATGTTTTTGATGTTGAGATGATGTCTTGGTTGGCTTCTTACATCCCCAGAACCATCAGATTTGCTGATGTGAGGCCACCGGAAACCAATAGGCCTTACGTGACGTTTAAGGCAAATGGTAATTTTTATTTTGTTGACACTGAACATTTTCCCAACAAGGCTCTGTTGGCTAAGCTGACTCCAGACAAACCACCCCATGAATCAGCTTTCAAGAACTTGTGAGGTGCTGAACATGAGGTCAGATTCGCCAGCATCTTGGAGCTTAATTTTTACTATTTTCACAGAAACCTGAAGAATAATGTCATACATTCAAGAGTTGATGAAGTTTTGAGTTTCCAATGGGGGGATTCTTCCTTTTCACAGGACCATCTTTGTTGAACGTTCAAACATGGTGAGAATTATCTGAAACTATACCCGCACAAATGGCAAACTTTGAATCAATTTTGATCAATCTCTTGTATAAATGTTCATGACTGCCTCAAGTTTACACTGCAGTGACTACACACTGCCATTGTTAGTTCATGTTGTAATATGCAAAAGATTATTCAGAATCCTTATAGACCGATTTTGCTAGGTGTCAACAGGCGATATGTGTAAGAAAAAAATGCTAAATTGAATTATAACTTTTTGTTTTTATAGGAGCTACAATTTTTTTTTGCCAGACTATATTAAATCCACGAGGATGAAAATAACATGTGTCAGTTTTTCAGAGAAGATTTTATCATTTTTCATATAAATCCGACATGTACGCATACCAGTCATATTCTTAAATTTGATTGGTAACTATTTTCCATTGTTTGATAAGCATTTTGACCAACTTCTAAACCTTTATTGAATTAAAAAGCTTTAGAATATAAAAGTTAATGTCCTAAATAATTTTTATCGTGTGGGTTTGCTTCAAAAAAACGACTCTTTTGTTACAGAAGGAGCTAGCACATTAGTAATTTGAGTAATGGAATGGAAGCTCTGTATTTATCTCGGAATGGAAGATCGATTACACCTCATTTTTGCGTTTTATTTTTTGAACAAAAAGGTGATGGTTTCTCACGAGAAAACCGCCAGGCAAAACATCCCCAACCGCTCTAACATGGGCTTGCCGTGTGTCTGATTTTGTCAACGGGCAGTTATGTCGTAAAAAATCCAACTTCCAAGATCCACCAATTTTCTTCATGCCTCATTAAAATAATTTTTGTTAACAAAAGCGTTTCCTTCAGCGCCTGCTATGAATCATACAACATTTTGAAGAACTCTTAAGCTGTCTTCTTCTTGAAAAATTTGGTAAAATGACGAGATGGGTGTCGTGAAAATGGGCGACTTTGATTGGCATAGCAAAAAGCAAAGTTTACTGCTTTAATGGTGGAATTGAATTTGCTTTTTTGAAGAAAATGGTGTCGTTTCGCGCAGCCACCGTCTGGTCCACATTTATACTAAGTTCGGAGTTTATCAAAACACGCATTTACTTTACGAAAAAGAATTTATCGTTCTTTTTTCTCTTTAAACTTTGCGTTCTTGAATCGTCTTCTTCTAACCACCCAATCTGACTTTGATGAACTTTTTAGCAGTTTGGTTTTTGGTGGTAGTTGTTGCTCCGGGTATGTAATCTCTCCTTATCTAACGAAACCTCTCTGTTTGATCAATTAAGACTTTGATTGATTCGTCTGTCTCTTGCTATATGTTAGCTTCTGTGCTTATTTTTCTCTCGTATTTGCAGTGTAGGGGATTTTGCTTATTTACTTAACAAGTTGCATGCTTCGATATCTTTGTCTCTTCTTGTTTTTTGACCGAAATTTGGAATTCCCCATCTTGGCCTGTAGGAAAGAGTCGATGAATGTTCATGTGAAAAAACTCATGCTTTTGCCAAATAATTCGCTGTTAAAACCTTAAATTTCTATGTGGAGGGTAGTTTTTTGATTAATTCTCGAGTTTTTCTCGTTGGTGGTATGACAAAAAGATGGGTACAAGAGGCAACTGTTGTGCTCCTATAAAGAAAGCACTGTCTCGCGGTTCCGATAAGAAGAAGGGTCAGGTTAGACTTGATTTCATAACATACCATGATTATCTTTCATGTCAAATTTCTTATCAAAACCATTGAATAATCATTCACATGAGATCAGGAGACCACAAAACCTGTTCACGAAGCATCTCATGCCCCTGTGCTACAAGGGAATGGAGGGCATGGCCAGGCTTACACAGTGGCTCTCACCACCACCGCGGCAGCTCAAGCAGCTGCTGAGGTCGTCCGGATCACAGCCGCAACAAGGCACTCCGGAAGTTTAAGAGAAGAAGCTGCCGCAATCAAGATTCAGACGGCCTTTAGAGGTTTTCGGTATGACAAAGTTTACCTTTATCATCATCATCATCATAGTTTAGGATGGTACATATCCTTCAACTTCTCTAGACAAATTGGGTAGTAGTGAATGGCTGTTTCCATGCTTCCTAGGCGAGAAGATCTTTGAGATGCTTGAGAGGGCTGGCTAGGATGAAGGTTTATATGGAAGGAGGTGCAGTGACGAGCCAAGTGAAAACCACTTTGCAGAGCGCACACTCGTACACACGGTTGCAATCACAGATCCGGTCTAGAAGGGCCAACAACTACGAGAACAATCAGGTCCTTCAAAGGCGATTCCAGTTCCAACGAGAGAAAGAATTGAAAGCATCCGTGAGTAAATGTCTTGTGATTGACTTACAAAAGAATGGTGATGTATAAATTTATAGACTGGTAGTGCTTAATTTCCATGTTACTTGCAAAATTTGATACAGATGCGAGAGGAATGGGATCAAAGCACCCAGTCCAAACAGCAGGTTGAGGCAAAGCTTCTTCACAAGCATGAAGCTGCCATAAGAAGAGAAAGAGCACTTGCTTATGCACTTATCCACCAGGTAAATACCCAAATTTTTCTTCCCGCCCTGTATTGTAAAATGGATCTGCCATTGACGAACACAAGAACACTTCGTTTTAGCAACAATGGAGGAAAGAAACCGCATTGTCAGTCACTTCTTCACTGATCCAAGCAACCCACAGTGGGGTTGGAGTTGGCTGGAGCGCTGGATGGCTGCAGTGTCTGGAGATACACAAGATATAAATGATTCTCAATCCTCGAAGAGTGCATCCAAAAATTCAACGCAAGCACTTCAGAAATCGTTCCCTCTCCGCCGCCAGAGCATCGACAAAACCTCTCCAAAGTCCGTCAAACTTAGCACAACTCCGAGACAAAGATCACCCATATCAACCGCAGGAAAGGCTCAACTGTTGTTGACCCCTCGAGGTAGGAAGGGAGAGGGGGAAGATGACACAAGAAGTGTGAAAAGCTTACAGTTCGAGAAGTGTAGGAGACACAGCATTGAAGGATCATCGGCAAGAGATGATGGGAGTCAAACCAGCACTTACTCCACACCTGGTTATATGGCTTCCACTGCATCAACAAGAGCTAAGTCTAGAGTGTCGAGTCCTTCACATCAGCGAAGTGAGACACCTTGTAAAAGATCACTGGATTCACCAAGGAAGAGGCTGCAATTCGGACCTTCACCTGGCAGCTCTGGAAGAAGTTCCAGTGCACCTAGGATGACTTAAATTTGTGCCGGCTGCTACTCAGTAAATAGTAAGTGTGGTTCAAAGAAAGAAAAAGGGAAGTGTGGGTTAGTATCTTGAAATTAACAGTAGTTAACACTAACAGGACTCACCGATGATGGTCATGGCTTGTTTGCTTTGTGCCGTGGGTTTCCTGAGAAAATTTCCATTCCTTTGTTTCCCGCCTCTTCTTCATCTTTACTCTGATTTGACGATCAGGAAGACTGTCGTGTGCATATTTACCAGTTTATTGTAAGCACCGTAACTTATTTTTAAATTTTCTACGTATAAATTTTTTGAACACTAATCAATTAATTTCCAATACCCATAAAACGATATTACAATGGAAAATAGAACAGCTGAATAATAAAAAGAGGCTGTATAACGGAGTATTGTGTTAAGAAAATAAAAAACTCACAGGCACTCGTGACTTGGCAATGAGTACTGTCAAGACAAAAACCTCGAAAATGGTTTCTGTTCACAATATAAAGACGCAATGCAATAAAAATCAAGAAACATGGAGACGAGCAAAAATTTGTCTCCAAAACCGAATACTGTAAACAAGAATGGATATGTATATCAAAATTTTGGATAGCTTCTCTTCATTTTTTATCCTCAAGCTCATTCATCCAATCCGACAGCCAAAACAGACCCTTGTATCCAAAATAGATCGCAGCAATGCAAGCCATTACAAAGAGAAGAAAGATAATATATCTCCACAACGATGAGATGATGATCTGCGGTAAAAGACATAATCAGTAAAATCAGAACTGAACAATTACACAACACCGCATAATAATAATATATTAAACACAAAGAGATAATACAAACCTGTAATCTTGAGTGACTGGGCTGTTTTTCCTGCACTCTTTCTCGTCTTCTCTTCTTCTTTGGCATAGTCTCTACATCCGTGATTTGGTGGTCCTAATGAGGGAAAACGTGCCAGGCTTTACAATGGGAAACTGTAATAAAAAATCTTAAAGCATATAAAAGGCACCTAATCTTACCACTATCACTGTGCTTTTTCTTTGCTGCAACTCTGAATGGGCGATCTTCAACTTTTTTGCACACTGGGAAGAGCAAGGAAGAAGTCCAGCTCCATACTGCGTTTTAGTGACATCACTGGGTTGGCGACCAGTATGAACGTATGAAGCTTGTACCTCTTGACAAAGCCACTCTTTTTTCATGCTACTGCATTGACATCGAACCCAAACCTTTCCACAAGAATGAAGCAAATTGTAATTCCACAGACTAGAAAATATGAACTAATAAGGTACCACACATGAGCAGAACTCGAATTTCTCAAATTAAACTGCCAAAATCTCACCTTTTTGTTACATTTCTCAGGCGAAGGACACTCCCCGGATGGCATATTTCTGAACAAAGGTGCCAACAATTTTGTAGCTTCCTGTAAACATAATAATTTAAAACCTCCTCAGGAAAGTACTAGCAGAACTCCAGCAAAAATAATTATCATAATTATGGCAGCTATCAATTCTAAAGAACTACCGATTCTACATGCCATCTAGTCTTCTACAAATTTCAGATAGACACTTAAGTTTAATGTAGTGCTCATGAATTTAATATATGACAATATATGCAAATTCAAAAGTGCAAGAAATGAGCAAATCTTGTATCAAATACAGAAACACATTTGCTCAAAAGAAATAAAAAAATACAGATTCACATTACATACCTATGACATGGCCCACCACATGAACGAATCCTTTCTTTGTCTAGCTCAGGCAGTCTATTGTAAAAAGAGCACTCAAAAACATGAACCATGGATCTACAGTGGCATGATCGCTTCACGATTACTTTACAAGGGGGCAGTCTCCAAGATGACAAGGCATCGGGCACGGATGTTGGCAAACAGGAATCCTCTCCTAAATGGAACTCCAAATATAATCAGGGCATTTTTGAGAAGTGACAGATAAATTTGTATTGGATGCTACAATATATTCAAATAAGACATGATAGCAAGTAATTTGACTATTGAAGCCTTGAAGGCAATATCCTACGAACCTTTTGACATGGAAGCTCACATTCATCGCAGAAGCCTGTAAAATCACCAGAATCACCGGTTTTGAAAGAGTGGCACGGCTTTTGGCAATAATGGTTGCCACACTGAAGCAAGCTCCCACAAGGGTTTGAACACGAAAAGGTTCTTCTATCTGAGCAAAGCATCTGAAAAGAGATCGCAAATATGGTTTCAGCCAAAACACAATGTGATACAGAATTGAGTAAATTTAACTTTTGGAAGCATTTGTGCATTCTACTACCACTTGAATTGTGATAAAAAAGTCAGGCCACGTCTTTAGCAATAAAAGATATTATTAAATAAATCAATATCATTTCCCTGTTAAAACAAAAAAACAGTTTCAAATGCAGGTTTTAATAAAAAAACTTTGTATGAACTCATCAGATTATCCTCACAGTTATATTAGACCAACTAACCATTCGTTCTGCTCCAAGATGTTGGCCCACACAAGACCTTGAGACAATTTCCTGACATGGAGGGCATGGTGTTCCAGGCTGATCTTTTGGTTGTTGATTTGGTTTCAGTTTCTTTGGTTTCAGTGTGAAATCTGGATTTGGAGCTGGCTTAGCGCCATGACACCTGAATGTGGAAACAAGCACACTATGGTGGCAAAAGCATCCAGGGTGCAAGATAACTTTCATGCATATTCTACAAGAATCTCAAGCAACAAATAGAATTTACCAACAAACCTCTGATTACATTTGTGGCTACATGACAGCTGCACTTCACAGCTTAGCTGACATGGTGGACAAGCTCCATAATGGCATCTATGTGGCTGGCCAAGTATATAAGAAGATTTAATGTCATTTGGAAGAAATTAATCCCATCAGAAAAATACTCCAGGTTCACAAGAGAATAGCATTTAAAAAGGGGACAAAAGCCAACTTCAGTTTCACATAGCCTAATATATTTTTTGTGCCACTTATGGATTCAGGAAATGGATTAATAAAGTGATGAAATACAAGTCTGCCTCCTAAAACCACAGCACCTTTCACCCATGGCAGGTAATCATGTTACAACCCTATTACTCTATCGACCAATAATTTCTCAAATTGTATTCTTTTTATTATACAATACCAAAGAAGTATCACAACTGATCCCAGACGTCCAGAAACATGAATTTGAGGTGTTGCTCAATCAAACGTTGTTACTTTCATCTGGAAGCAACAAAAGATTCTGAACTAAGTCAAAAAGTGTGAACCTTGCATTTTGAACCATGTCCACATAAAGGAAGGATTCTGCAAGGTTTTGGGCATCTAGGTGGCTTTTGCCCAGCTTCTGCTCCACATGGTACCTGCCATTATAACAGGTTATTAACCCCACAATGGATAGATTGGTCTGATTCTACAACAAAATACAAAATAAATCTCACATCAAAGTGTGTTTCGCCGCATGCACATGAAATGGTCACCACAACTGGACAAGGGGCACAAGCACCTCTACAAAGCAAAAAGAGGAAACCACACATGAATAAACATCTCATAAAACATATGAGGAAAGACAGGCACATGAAGAAAAACAATCTATATGCCTAAATTCAAACACCTGTGACAAGGAATCAAGGACTTATTCAAACATCTAATGCACGTTCATCATCAGCTAGATTTGTTGGTCAATTAAACAGATCCAGACAGAAAACAGGTATTCCTATGCAAGTAGAAGCAGTATATGTATAGAACAGTAAAACGATAAAAAATTATTGCTAACCTGTGGCATGGTGAAGGGCACTTATGATTGTTGCACCTGAGTTTTCTGCCACAAATCTAAACAACAAAAGAGTTAATGGCCTCCAAAAAACATTTTGCATGGCATTTACAGAACACCAGCTCAACAGAAAACAACAAATACCTCTGGGCAAGGCGGGCAATCCCCATCACAACATCTTCGTCTACAAGCATGGCGGCCGCAATCCCGACCCCGCTGGCATTTCCTTTCACAGACTAGATCTTGATAACAAGGAACCTACATCGTAACCAGTAGCATATCCCATTGCGTCTCACAAAAACAAATAAGCAGAAGCTCCTAAAACTAAAAATTGCGGACTGGCTTATGACTAGGTTTTTTATCATGATATACCACGGCGCATTATCAAATCTAAAGACCATCACAATACCTATTATATTAGGTCAAACAGATGCAAAATGATAATCAAATTATACAAAATTGCACATGCTGATTCATCACGGACGTCATTATTGAGAAATCCCTAAATGACCAAGCTCGGTTACCTCCTTCTTCAAGCTCCGGCAACGACAAGCTTTCATGACAACTATCCGGCACGTCTCCACGCAGGGGCCCCGGTGGCACCGCTCGGGGCACCGGTGCAGGCCGCAGGGCAGCATCTTCTCGCAAGTCGACCCGCAAGTCGGCGGCGAAACATCGCACGCCATCCCCTCATACTCCACCTTCCCACAAGGGCAGCACCTCTTCCCCTGCAGCGGGCACTCGCCGCACTCCCCACCATGACACCCCCGCTCGCAAGCATGCTTCCCGCACCGGAACAACCGCCCGCACTCCCCCCGCACCGGAACTCCCCGCCGCAGCACTCCTTCACCTCCTCCGCCGCGCCGCAGAGGCACCGGCGCCGATCCCGCACCTTGCAGGGCGGGCAGGGGCCGGGGTGGCAGATATCAGGGCACTCGTGGCGGCCGCATGGGAGAACCCTCGAGCAAACCCTTGCGCACGAGAAGCCCTTGAGGTTGCACCGGCGGACGTCCTCCCTCCCCCCACAGAAACAGCGGGCGGAGACGAGCTGCGGGCAAGGCGGGCACGGGCCAGGGTGGCAGAGGAGGAGGCACCGGTGGCCGCAATCTGCCGCCCCCGCCGCGTCGGGAATCGTCGCCGGCGAGGGGGCGTCCGCAAATCTCGCCGCAGGAGTGGGGGAAGATCCAGGGATCGGGGGCGGGGTCGTCGACTTTGCCGCAGAAGCAGACGTAGGATCTAGGGGTGGCGGATCTGGGGTATTGGGAGCGGCACTTGGGGCAGTGCCAGGAGGTGTCGGCGGTGCGGGCGGCGGAGGCGGCGGAGGACTGGGTGGCCCAGCTCTGGACGCAGAGGAGGTGGAAGAGGGCGAAGCAGGAGGAGGAGCAGGACCAGGTTGGGTGGGAGGGGCGGATGCGCTCGAGGCAAATGAGGCAGGAGAGGCCGCCGGAGCGGGAGGAGAGGATGAAGGAGCGGACCTTGGAGAGGCCGTCGGCAGCGGCGGAGGTCCGGAGGTAGGAGCCGAAGATGGAGTCCTCGAGGGAGCCGGTTGTCGCAGCCGCGGCGCCGGAGTCGGAGTCGGTGTCGGAGGAGGAGTAGTCGCCGACGGCGCAGACGTCGGAGGCCATTCGCAGATGGGGAGGAGAGGCGATGAGGGCCGAGAGTTTTATTCGTGTCCGGCGGATGGGACAAACGGCGGACCGTTTGTCTACAATCCTATGATCGTTTAAGCTCGACACTCGATTCAATTAGAAATAAATATTATCATGTTATTATTGTCATATACGACGACTGAAATTGAAGTGAAATATTTTTCTCTTCAAACTCGTCGTTTTGCATAGAAAATTTGATATTAAGGTGTTTAAGCTAGAATTTATACCTTAAATATAATTAAAATTAGAAAATAGGGCAGATTTAAACTCAACTGATTGATGAGATATATGAAGTATTGGTATGACTGTTTAATTTTGTACAATTGTTTTAATCAACGTACAAAATTTTATTGCTAGGAAAAAAACGTATACAATTTTATTTATAATAAAATTATTTAAGTTTGGCTCAACGTCAACGACTGACAAGCTGAACACGTTCCAAATTCAACTCAGATTATTATTTTGCAAATATACCCACGTCGCAAGATTAGAAACAATTGTTAGTTAACAAGCTATACCACACCTGGTTGATCCATAACGAAGAAATCGGCTGATTTAAATCGGATCGGGAACAATCCAATCTGAAACGGGCGTCAAATCGGGTTAGAATAGGTATTATGAGTAAATAATTAAAATACCTTTGGTATGATATTAAATAAATTATTTATGCATAGGTAAAATTGAAATTAAAATTTTAAAAACCTAAAATCTATCTCTTCGCCCCTCCCTCTGCCCGTCCACTACTGCCGATCTCTCCCTCCACCCGTCGGCGCCGACCTCGCCCCTCCCTCCGACATTGCCACCGACCCGTGTGAAGAAATCGGCCGCCCCTTGCATCCGCCCTCCCTCTGCCCTTGCATCCGCCCTCCCTCTGCCCGCCGCCGCCCCTTCCCTCCGGTAGTTTGTCGCCGCCCCTTCTGTAATACCCCAATCCAGTTTACTCTCAACCTGGACCAGAACTGTTACAAAGGATCGAACTACTCGTAAGCCGATTAAGTTGGCTGACCCAAAACCTAAATAGCTACGACATAACCCTCTCAACGTCTCAAGATGGAGCACGCCGCTAATGCGCAAACAATATATGAATGAGATGCGAAACCCTAATAGGATACTACGTGAATGTCATGATAATAACCACACACCAAAATAATTAAAATAGTAACAAAGTTCATAAAAACCTGGAATAAAACGGACAGTGTAAAACCCGTGACTCGAGTCAGGGTTTTACGTTACCGAACCAGTCGGTTCAACCGTTGGTTCGAGTCGAGTCAGTTTCATGAACTGCGTGCTGAGTCGAGGCCAGCCGTGAGTTATGAGCGATGAGAGTCAGGTGTACCTGAATATATGATGATAACGTCGAGAAGATGGTGAGAAATGAGTTATCAAAATATATGAAAGTATGCAGTATTTTTTCTTTTTATATGTTTGATCGTAGAAATAGTTTTAGGCCGAATAACGCGTTAGGACGCGTTGGATTATATTCGGGTGGGTTATTAGTTATAGAGCATGCCATTTGGATGTTGTTGTGTTTGTTTTATTTTATGGAATTTTTCCATATTTTTCTAGATTTTTTTTAGAATTTATTACGAACTAGTTATTATTTTGACTCGAGTAGGAATCGAGTCAATACTTAATTACGAAACTGCCACTGGAGTATATTTTCTCCATTCCCGACACTTCCCCCTTCCAAAACCCTAGCCACCGCCGCCCCTCATGCTCGTCGCCGCCGCCGACGTCGTACAGCCGCCGATCAATGCCGCCCCGCCCCGCCGTGCAGTCGCCGTGCCGCCATGACCCACCCCGGCCACCGTCTCGCCGCCACGACGCCGGAATCGCCCCACAAGCCGCGACGCACTCCCTCGTCGATTCGCCGCCGTCCGGGCTGCTCCGCTGCCACTGTGACCCCGACGACCACCCTCTCGCCGTCGCCGACGTTTCCCCCATCATCCCGACCGCCGTCGAGGCCGGCCGCAGCCCCGATCGGAGCACGCCGCCGCTGCCGCCACCCATTTTTGACGCCGCCGCCGACGGCCATCGCCGCCCCGGCTGCTTTGTTTGACACCACCATTGGACCAAGCTCGTCGAGCTGGTGCCGATAGACCCCCTGATTGCCCTGTCCCGAATCATTGCCGGAAAATCGCCGGAATCCGCCGGAAAACCGTCGACACTCGCCGGAAAACTGCCGGAACCGCTGGAAAATTGGATTCGTGGGAAATTCGCCGGATCATCCGCCGAACGCACCCGGTCCAATCTGATCGGACTTCGGACGCCGCTAGGTGTCGAATTCGAGTTTCGAGCCACGAAACGGAAACCCTAGCCGTCGCCAATTTTCGACGACGTGAGGTATAATTTATTTTAATTTAATTATTTAAAAATATTGGTTATTAGAATTGCATGCCAGGATTTGTGTGTGTTGTTATAAATATATATATTTTTTAATGTAGGTTTGATTAAGAATAGAAATATGAAATTGTTTGGTTGAGTGGTGTTAAAAATGGAGGCTAAGAAACTAATTAGGGTAACTAGGTAATGATCTTGATCTAATGCAAACTAGCCTAAGTAGACTTGCTAGAATTGATATAGGTTGATGTGTGTTGATTGATGCGTGATTGTGTTGATTGTGTGTGCATGCTATAGGATGTGTGATTCATCATGCAGGTGTTAGTTTTTAGCTTGATTGTGTAGGTACGGTGTAGGAGCTCGCCGCCTAGGCGCGTGGACCCGTTTGGAGCTTCTACCAGGTCCGTTTAGGACTCGTTCTCTATTTTTACGCTACTCTATTGTGTATTTGATTTATCATGTGCAGGACGAGTTAAGTGACGATTTCCGGCGTCGCGAGCGGCCGTGAAATCGTGACGATTTCCGGCGTCGCGATGGTTGGACGGTGGCCGGGCGTGGTCGAGGCGGCAAGGCGACGGCACCATTGGGCTGGGTGGCGTCGATCGGCGACGAGGTGGCGTCGACGGCGGTGGCAAAAGTCAAGGGCAGTGGCGGTGAAGACGTCGGGGTTTGGGGGAGGTGAAAACGTCAGGGGGTTGTGGGGGAGTGGCAAACTTGTAAATAGAACTTGACTCGACATCGGCTCAAGTCAAAAATAATAACTAACTCGGAATAAATCTCAGAAAAATTAGAAAAAATCCCATAAAATCAAACAAAACAACACAACATTTAAATGACATGCTGTATAACTAATAACCCACCCGAATACCATCTAACGCTTTCTAATGTGTTATTCGGCCTAAACTAATTCTACGGTCACAGCATGAAAAAAATAAAATCATCAACTGTATACTCTCATAACTACTGATAACTCAGTTTGTTGATGCGTATCTGACGCTATCATCGATACTTGGGTATACAAGAACCCTCATAGCACGTGCGCACGGTCGGCCTCGACCCTGCACACGTGTTCTGAACACGAATCGACTCGATCCACGGTCAAACCGACCAGCTAATGACTACAAAACTCTGACTCGAGTCGCAGGTTTTACACTTTCCCTCCGATCCCGTGTGCCGTTTGTCACCGCCCCTTGCCTCTGCCCTCCCTCCGTTGGTCTATTGCCACCCTTGCGCGGGGGACAGTCACGGCAGGCAGGGGGTGGCGGCGGAGTGAAGGAGCGGGGAGCGTCGTGGGTGGCATTCTCGTAATTAAAAGTTGACTCGAATAAAAAATAATAACTAATTACAAATAATTTTTATAAAAATCTAAAAAATATCATAAAATATAATACATACAATAATATTAAAATGACATTAATACCTAACTTTTATATATTTATATTATAAGTTATCACATTATTATATAGGACCGATTTAGACTGATTTGAACCGATTCAACTAAACTAATTTTTGACCGATTTAGACCAATTCGATCCGATTCACCGACTCCGAAGGCCGATTCCGATTTTTATAATTATGGGTTAATCAACTCCCCTAAAACAGGAACCCATCAAAGACTAAATAGCAAGCAATTGCTGTTCGTAATTTCTATTTTCAACTAGAAAAACTTAGAATTCTTTTACAAATATAAAAGAACAATGACTATCATCAGCATAAGACGAGGCAGGAACTGGTTGCTAAAAACACTGTTAGATGTGTAAAACTTACTCAATCAGTTGCTCAGTTGACTGGAACCGAGGCCTGAGAAAATGTTACTGACAAATAATTGGAAACAACATGAGCAATGGAAGGGCAAAATCCTTCAGGTTATGACAAGCACACAACTGCTTGACAATTACCAGTTATATGAATGAACATCTATTATACATGTACATAATTTACTCCATGGCAAAAGCGGAATCTAGAGAGATATTGCAGAGGTACAGTATCTTGCAAGCATCATCATTCTATCTATGACGCAGCTCCATGAATTTGATATTCCCTAGCATGCCATATGGCTCCCGCGTGTCCAGGTATGGAGGTACACTAATCATCTCTTCATCATACAGGACAAATTTAGCTCAGAGACATGGCTTCTCGAGTCGCCGCTACTGTTGCCTCAAGCAGAATTAGTAAGGCTCGACTACTGTCGGTCTTTGGACAACCTCCCACTGCCGTGGCAATTCCTGCACAAGACCCAGCACCACCAAAGTTGGCCTATACTTTGCCAGGAGTTGCAAAAATTCACTCTTCACAACAGGGAACAATAATTCTAACTTGGAGACGTTGCTTCTTGAGTGGTCGTCTCCACTGTTGCTTCAGCAGAAACAGTGGGCTCCACTGCCTCACTCTGGGCTACCTGGGCCTGCACTGGTGCCTCTTGTATAAGACCCAGTACCTCCAAAGTCGGCCTATACATTACCAGCTTTTAATTAAAAAACCACAATCAATAAATGCAATAAAAATGACTGGAAAGGGAAAATTAAAAGGCTTCACATCTGACCTAGGTAGAGAGGAGCGGATGTTGGACTGAGTCTGCATATGCCAACTGCGAAGACTTAAGGGTAGGATTCTTGTTTAGAGCATTCTCAAGTTGTGCTGCTGGTAGCTGGCATATAAATAAATTACAGTTATTTATCTCTAAAATACAATTTGACTAGTATTATTGCCCCATCTTGTCCTATTGCATTCCAAATGGGTACCATATATTACAAAAATTAAAACTGCAACACTATCAAGGTATCTCTGTCCATGGTGGGCTCCATTAAGCATTAGCAGCTATATGGAACAACGGGAGTAACTGTGATGGGCCTACCAACTCTTGCACAATGCATCTGTTGACAATACCCACTTAAATACTAATAATGGCACTCAACAATCAACATAACTTGTTGATATCATCAAATAGCATGCAGAAGGTGTTCAAGCCGAGGGCACAAGTTCAAACCCTTATAGCAATCTTATGACAAGCTTAAAGTGAAAACAAGAAGAGAATTCATTCTGAGTTCATCATGCACAAAGGACAGCCAGCCCCAAAAAAACACCTAAAACAATCATTACATTTTATACAATAAAAGTTTAAGATTAAAACAAACAACACATTCTGCCTGACACGGTGATGACAGACAATTCCTAGACTGAAGCCTCCACAAATTTGGAAAAGCCGCAAATCAATGAAGAATGTCTTGAATAACGATTTCATAACGGTTGGGAATCCCTCATCATACGATGAATGTGCAACTACATCTTATTCCAAGAGGTACGGGGAATTCGAAAAGAATTGTTGAAGACGAGGAGTATTTAGTGTTTGGCTCTTAGTATCTATGAGGCTGGTTCTCTTTTCCTATATATTTGTATTTGTATTGTGAGTGACAGAGAGCTGAATATAAGTATAACTAAAGTGTGTGATATTGGGTTTCATGTAAGGTTTTACAGTAAGGGTCTCCCTCTCTCTCTTAGAGGAGGGAGAGCTTCTCCTCATGGTGTACCATCTATGTTCGATAGTGTGCTCCTAATTGGATGTGTATCCTAGTTGGAGATTATTCCAAATTAGAGTGATTGGAGTGGAGTGTTCCCAATTGAATGTGTATCTCAGTTGGAGATTATTCCGAATTGGAGTGTGTTCCGGAGTGTATTTTTAATTAGAGTGTGTATTCCCAATTGGAGTGTGTTCTAGTTAGAGGTGAGTGTTCCCAATTGGATGTGTGCCCATTATTTGATTATAGTGGATGATTTTATGGTTTTCCTTCTATTTTGGAGGTTCCATGTTAATTTGTTAATTTGTGTGTCATATATCTTTTATCTTTTATTGGTTTGCCTTGTCTCATACTCAACATTGTATTTGGTTATTTTGATTGTTAAAAACCCTAACAATAACTACAACTAACATCCTGAAGCAGTGAACATCTATTCCACAATAAAAAAGAACAAGTAGTTGCCTATTTACGTTTTGATGCAGGAGCAGATATGGAGGCATTTTTTAGAGCCAAAACCATTTTAAGAAGCCTTTTATTTTATTATGCTCCTTATTTTAGTGTACCAAGCAATCTTAAAATTGGTATGTTGTTTTAGGAGTCCTCGTCTTCAAGGCATTTAATTGTGTTAGGACTTTTCCTTTAACGTATAAATTTATGACATCAAGCCTTCAATGTAGAAATTAGTTGTTTACTTCCGCGGTCTACAATAATACAAGGTTTTGGTTATCTAATAAATATATATATGTAAATGTTTTCAATGTATCAAATCTATATCACCTTGAAATGTGATCTTACTTAAATCATTAATTGCACGTACTCCTTGTTATATTATTTATCTCCTTTATTATTAATCCTAGTTGAATTAGATCCCCCAAAGCTATTAGTCATACTTACTCTTTGAATGTAAAATCTAATCTCACTTGAATTAGAACTACTATTTATACTTTACAATAAGGAAGGTGTAAAATTGTAAATAATGATGTGGCAAATTCCGGTAAGTTCATCAGGGACTCATGGCCATTTGCAGTCAGTTTTTTTCTGCCTTAACATTACAACATAAATTGGTTACAAAGGAATAAAGTTCTTGCTTTTTGGCTATGTTGTTCTTCTTCTCTTTTATTCTCTTTTATTCATCCAAGTTTGCTCTCCCTTTTGTCTGATATCACTACCTTAGATTATTTGTTTAAACACTGAACCACTCTCTCTATTGGTGCCTTTTATTTTCTCAGTTATAATCGGAGCAGCCAACTTTAAAGTTTTGTAGTTGCTTAAGAAGTGGCTTCCTGTTCTTGCATGGAGCCATCATTAGTTTACTTTCCCACTAGAGTTTTAAACCTCAAATAGCCAGTTATTTTCCATTATGTTTGTATTAATACTAGGAGTATCTCCACAAATATTGCAATGTAGGCCCTCAAGCCATCATCAACTTCACAAACAAAGATCAGTGACTTTTCCACCAAATTCTCGTTCGTTAGTTTTTGTTATCGCTATTTTCTTCTTCTCTTGCTAATTACAGAAACGAATTGATGAAAAGCTAAAGAAACTATTAGAGAAGGTGCAGATTAGAACCATTCTTTCTACTTATCACAATGAGGATTTATCATGTCTATTAGGGTTGCAAGTTGCAACACAGTTTCAGACACCCAATCTAGGAAAGTGGGCAATCCAATTTACCAGATTTCACAATTGCATCAATCAAGCATCAGTGTTTGCATACCATGTTGAGAGGGGCCAGTGAAGTCAACATGGCTACCGCACTGACTTGTGATGTTCCCAATGTATGGTAGACAAAGAGTTGTCAAAAAAGAAAATAACCTGATGCACTAGAATTAAGCAATACCGGAAGCAGAACACGGAAGGACTGTGGCGTTGTTTGAACTGTGCACCTACCCATAATCTTGGATACTTCCATATCTGCATCCAAAACCAACTCCTCAGAATATGAGAGGTATAATGCAAGAAACTTAAATTAGGCAAACTTGAAGATCCAAAAGATCTTTAAAACATGGCAACAATGGAGACTACTTTCAAAGTAGTACAATGGTTTTACCTGCTTGCTTACTAGGCGAGAGAGGATCTCCATGATGAAATCCATCTACACCATTAGCTCAACAGTGAAAAATAGTCATCGCAAAAACATCGAAAATAGAAATGAAACAAAAATGGGAAAATAACATACAAAAAGTTACCAGTGCAGGAAAAACAGCAATCGCCTGGATCACTGTTCGCATGAACAGGAAAGGTAGCGGGATTTGCTCAACCTGAAAGCAAGATCACATTCATAGATAGCGTAGATTTTGATTAACCTATTGCATAATCAAAACACAAAACATTGAGAAGTTGTTTCTAATTGAAGTGCATACTAATTGGTTCAGGGCCTTGGCCAATACTTGTTGGGTGAACACTTCTCGTTTCTTAAAAGAAACAGAGCATGCATCAATAACCTGCACAGTTCTAAACTTTGTCAAAGTTTTACCAATGTTATTTCAGTCTATATATCATCTTGATACTCTAATAAAACTTCCATCAATAAAGGAACTAGCCTTTTTCAAAGGTATTCCCTCCTTCTCAGAGTCTATGCTGTGAACAGCGATAAGCAATTCAGCTGGAGTTAAGGAGGGACCCATCTGTTGTGAACCCTGGATAATAGAATGAAAATATCAAATGTATAAGCTCAAAAAATCATGTTGCCTATTCTTATTTTACCAGACACTGATACAGCTAAAGCTAAAAACCCTCAGAATGTGTTCCTCACAACTATTTCAATTAGAATACTTGTAGAGTCATATCAGAGCAATGGCTACTTGGAACAGAAAGTAAATAATAAAGTGATCACAGGGAAGCATAAAAAAACAGAGCAGTGTCAATGTATGTTAACACATCTACCTGCAATAACAGACCAATGGTCATTTGGAACTTCTCCAAAGGAAGGTTTACCAGGTTGGAAAATATGGGCAAAACCTGATTCATAAATAAACAAAAATCAAACACATGACAAAGCATTAGATATGGATACATGGCCTGATAACAACATACAGTGTTACAAGCAGCAATAATTCACGATATTTAGATGGGAGTGTTCAAGAAAATCATAAAAATCTGATAAGTATGACTAGGTATAAAAAACAAATTGAATGCAGGCACAGCAGTAGTAGCAAGGTTTGCAATGTTGAGACACACTGATGCCTATATCTTTGTCTTGCCCACACAACACCTTAGTCCTTAGGGCAATAGCCATACAGCTTGTATTGAACATAAGATGACAATATCAATTACGTGGAAATCAAAAAGCTGACATGGAATTTTAAAAAAAGTTAAGGAGAGCTCTCATTGAGAGATCATAGAGATCCCCAGTAAAATGGACACAAGTGTGATAATCATATAATCTCCCCTTTATTAGCACTTTGTCAGCTTGTAACGGAGTAATCATATACCTATTATTGAAGAACAGACTTCCCATGAAGCCATTCCTCTTTACATTATTTTGTTTAGTGCTGTGGAAATTCCTCTTTACATTATTTTGTTTAGTGCTGGTTCTTGAGTATTGTACGTTCATACTCTTACTTTTAAGTTACTCATTGTAACAAACCAATGAATTATCATCGAGTCTTTTCCACTCCACTTATCTGTCCATCATCACCTTCTCATTCTTCCCTTTTCTTCTCCTCACGTCCATATTTAATATTCTTCTCCCTTCATTCATATTTTACATTTGAAAACACATCCTTCTTGTGATATTCTCTGGTATGGTATCGTGAGCCCTTTTGTTTTGCAATGAACTATGACATTCACTGAAGATTGTGATCTTTGAATGGTCATTGTGGACTGCTGATGACTGCTCTGATTTGGTTTTGTCAGTCTCCTATTAGATTGTTGCTGTTTGTGGGTTATTTGCATTCGTCTTCCACCCTATACATGTAATCCTCCAGTTGTGACTTGCTGCTGATTGGATTACCTTCTCTCATGGGTTTCCATAAATGATCTGATGATTGCCTGCTGTCTGCTAGATTGTCTTTGTTTGCTGCCAGCAGTTCATAAGGTGCAAATTAGGTGGATACACCTATTTCTCCTCATCTAAATGCTGTCACCATGTCCTATCTATTCCTAAGTAACATGCTATGTCTACTTGATGTCTAAGTAATGGAGTTCCCATTTTATACCTTCAACTGAACTTTCATTGCAGGTCTTAACCCAAATTTTGCACTTCAAATTTCACATTTTCAGATTTGAACTATTTATTACTAACATGTCCCGCCTATTTTCCAGTGTCATTACCAAGGAATGCCATCTCAAGATATCTCACTCCCAAAGAACCTCAGCGACAAAAGTCACAGTTTCACTAGCTATTGCAAATCCAAAAAGAGTTCTTTTAGCAGGTATTCACATGATGTTTATAACTGATATAGTCATATAGACTAATGCATTAATTTTAAGACAAACACAAAGGATGCAAGGATTTATAAACTAACAGGCACTGAAGGCAGTGAACAAATACAAAGGGGTAGCAAAACAATTGAGCGTATATCAGGTGTAAAAGCGATGCCTAAATGGACACTAAAGCAAATAATGAAAGTTTAACTAGAGGCATACATATGTAAATCAAGTACAGAACCAATATTGTTAATTAGCCATTATGAAAATTGAGCCGAAATTACCTTTTTTACTCAAAACAATATTATTTATCAATGTCAAACGCCCTGTGAGTTTGCAATTCTCAATATGTAAATACTCAATAAAAAGAACAATCCAGGTGGGTGAAACCTCATCTTTGGAAAGGTATGGCAATATTGGAATGAGGATCTCCACTTCCTACAAGCAGTTTTAAAATCCATCAGTGTCTGAAAACCGGAATTAAGTACGGACATGAATGGTTAGAAGCACCATACACATTTCCCCTTTTACACTCATATCACCTTCTAACTGTAAATAGTAACTCTTGCAAAGGAGCTATTCCATGAGTTAATGTGTGCAAAACCTGCATTTAGCAAAGATCATCCATAAACAGGCTTCATTTGCTATCCAAACAAAAAGAAGCACAATAACCATTTGTACCAGCATCAAAAGATCTTCACTTCCATCAGGGAGGTCAGATATAATAGTCAGAAGATCAACCGAAGAACCAACAGCGCGGATTAAAATAGGAATATGAAGATTAACTGCCTGCAAGCACCCATAGTTATTGACTGCTTATGTGTCAAAGAATCACAACTAGGAACAGTTAAAATGGATACCTGTATCACGGGCTGTAGCATTCTTTTATAGATGATAAATATCTGCCCTAACAGGGAGTGCTTCTA
>JAURVB010001273.1:0-13620 GCA_033002965.1 Piper betle | reverse complement strand
GTTTCTTTTTGTTCTTGATTAAAGCTCGAATTTCACGAACCTTTTATTTATTTATTCTATTTTAATATATATAATATTATTTTATATTCATTGAAAAATGTTCAAATTAAATATATAATTTGTGTAAGATATATATAAGGTGTAATTATTTGTAACGACCCGGCCTAAAAGTGTCATATAATAAATTATGTCATTTTTTTAAAAATAATTATGTATATTTCATTTTTATTTATAAATAGGATACTAACTCACTAATTATTAGACATGAAACTAAAATTGACTAGTCTAGTGCAAGATATTTTTTGAGTCGTGACTGACAGCCTAATTAAAGCTCTAACCCTACATTTTTCTTGATTCTGGTAAATTATTTTAGTCATTTAAGTGGAACATTGACTCTATCCTAGCTGTAAATATTAAGACAAATTCATTAATTTTTCATAAGCCAATTGAGTTTGATATTATACGTCTTCACCTAACGAAAAACTAATGAATATTCATAGAGAGAGAGCACTCTGACAATGGACATAATAAATAATGTATATCCACTCTTTAGTTTTTTCAACATCACTCTTGTAAATCACCAGTTTATATTCTTTTCTGGAAGAAGGCTTCCAACGCAACTTCGTGATCGTAATATGAGGTACATACCAAATTCAATTTTACCATTATATATATATATATATATATATATATATATATATATATGGACGTTCTATTGTGTGCTGCCATGTTTGGCAGTCACGACATGCAACCTTAATTTTTTGTGGCCGTTGGATCGAAATCCGACGGCCACCAATCTTTCTACAGATTTTCCTTCCCTCACTGCCCCCCGCCCTCCACTGCCGCCCCGTCCGCCGCCGCGACACGCCCGCAGCCCTCTGCAGCCACGCCGCAGCCGCCGCCGCTCGCCCCGCTCCGTCTGCTCGCGCCCCTGCCCGCCCAGCCCTCTGCAGCCACGCCGCAGCCGCCGCCGCTGCCCCGCCCGCCACCGCCGCCCCCGTCCTCCGCCGTGCTCCCCCGCCCGCAACCCTCCCCCCACCTGCCCTGTTTCCCTCCGCCCCGTCTGCCGCCTTGTACCCCCTCTGCCCGCAGCCTTCCCCCATGCCCTGCTTCCCCTGCCCCCTCCGTCGCCTCGCCCCCGCCCGCCCCCTGCCCGCAGTCTGCCGCCTTGGCCACCTCCACACCGACGTCACCTACTGCACCGCCGGCGGTGGCGCGACAAAACACACTGGGAAAGAAGGAACGATGGCATTTTCATAATAAAAATTTGGCTCGCTCCTAATTCGAGTCAAATTTACGAAATAAATTTTAAAAATAAAATTTAATAAAATAAAAACTTAACTTGCTCCGGACTCAAGTCAATTTTATGGAAATAAATTTTTAAAAATAAAATTTTGATTCGCTTCCTGCTGACACCGCTCGCTTGCCGACCACCTCCCTGCCGCCACCCACACCCTGCTCCCGGCCCCCACACCCAGGCCCCACCTCCTCGCTCGCCCTCGGACCCCCTCCGCAGCCCCTTGCCCCTCCCCACCCCGCGCTGTCTCCCCTTGCGTCGTCTCCCCGATCTCAACTAGAAGTCAAATTAAAAAATATTATTTTATATTTTTAATTTATTTCACATTAATTTTTAAAGTTTTTAAAAAATACAAAACCATAAAATAAAATATTATAAAATAAAAACTTGATTTGATCCCGATCTCGACTTGAGTCAAATTAATATTATTGAATAAATTTTTTTAAAAATAATTTCGTAATAAAAACTTAACTCGAGTCGGGATCAAGTCAATAATATGAAATAAATTTAAAAAATATAAAAATAATTCTTGTAATAAAAACCTGACTCGATCATGTGTGGGACCGAGTCGAGTCAGCATTAGTTCTTAACTCAGTCCAATTAAGTAAAATTTTTGTTACCAAAATACTCTCCCCTGTTTCTTCCTCATTTGTTTCGGCACGCCACCCCTGCCGGCGACCTTGCCGCCGGCAGCCGGCTGGCCAACAATGTCACCGCCTTGGGCTGGATGGGCCTGCTGGGAAATGTACGGCGCCGGTCTCGTGTGGGACGAAATAAAGTTTTTATTACAAAATTATTTTATTTTTAAAATTTATTTCATAATATTGACTCGATCTCGTGCAAGATCGAATCAAGTATTTATTATAAAAAAATTATTATTTTTAATTTATTTCGTAATATTAACTCAAGTCAGGGACCGAGTAGGAACGAGTCAAGTTTTTATTTTATGTTATTTTATTTTTAAAATTTATTTCATAAAATTGACTCTAGTCAGGAGTGAGTCAAGTTTTTATTTTATTATATTTTATTTTTAAAATTTATTTTATAATTTTGACTCGAATTGGGGTGGTGGAAACAGGGCAAGGCGTAAATAGGCGGCAAGGGGGTAGGGTCGCGGCGAGGGTGGGGAACACAGAGGCAGGTGGGGGAGAGCTGCTGGCTGGGGGCGGGCGGGGGCAAGGCAGCGGAAGGGGCGGCGGCGGAGGGCGGAGGGGAAACAGAGCAGGTGGTGGGGAGGGCTGCGGGCGGGGGTGCGGCGGCGGACGGGGCAGGTGGGGTGGAGGGCTGCGGGCAGGGGTCGCTGTGGCCACGGCTGCTGCGGGGGGCTGCGGAGGGCTGTGGGGGCTGCGGGGCAGCTGCGGAGGGCTGCGGGCGGGGGTCGCGGCGGCGGACGGGCAGGCGCGGGGCGGCGGTGGCGGCGGTGGCAGGGGTAGTGAAGGAGGGAAAATCCATAGGGTGGGTGGCGTTGGATTTCGATCAACGGCCTCCAAAATTGCATACCTGTGCAATCGCCAAACATGGTAGCGCATAGGAGAATTTTTGTATATATATATATTGTGGTGTCCGCATGCAGTGCACCACAACAGCTGGATTTTTGCATTTCCGAAATATTCACATCTCAATAACTTACAATTTAAGAGTTAACGATGGTATTCACTTTTATTGTTAATAACAAAACTAAGAGGATATTTTTCCTCTTCGCCTGCATCTTCGATGCTGAAAAGATGATAAGCAAACTTACGTAACGAATCTTCAGAACGGTAAAAATTGCAAGCAACAAACTAAGAAATTACAAATGACCGATTCACATCAGCATACAAGAACAAGAAAAAACATATTAAGAAAGCTGAATTACTTAAAGCAATAACATTTACTTTGAATTATTCAAACCTTTAAGCGAATTGGTCATTTGTAACTTGTAAGATTGTCACGCTTGCAATTTTTGTTTTTTTGTCTTTCAAAGATCAAAGATGGATCTAATATAAATTGGGGATAACTAGTAATTTAGAAATTAGACGTAATTCTTGAATTACTAAAAGACGAAATTCTGGAGAAAAAGAAATCAAAGTCGAAATGGATGAAAGAAAAGAACGAAGAAGTTGAAAGGAAAAACCTGGAGAATGAGGCACACAACCAATTCATTAATCCAGAAAACTCCGTACTATAAGTAGATGATAAAACCCTAATAATATAATTCCTAATATATCCTTATAATAATTCAATAAAATTACAAATAAATCCTTGAAATAAAAAATTATATAAATCTAATGAAATACATATGAATGCCTTGCATCAAAGGAAAAATGTCTTATCACTAGTTATATAATGAATTTATATTTATTTAGTGTATATATATATATAGGCATGGTGCTCTGCATGCTTTGGCAGTGCACCATACGCTGTATTAACGAGAGCCGCTGGACTCGTTTATTTCTTCACCTATCTACTGTTCGACCTGCCCGCCGGCCCGTCCGACCCGCCCGTCCCGCCCGCGACCTGTAGAAGCACTCCCTGTTAGGGCAGATATTTATCATCTATAAAAGAATGCTACAGCCCGTGATACAGGTATCCATTTTAACTGTTCCTAGTTGTGATTCTTTGACACATAAGCAGTCAATAACTATGGGTGCTTGCAGGCAGTTAATCTTCATATTCCTATTTTAATCCGCGCTGTTGGTTCTTCGGTTGATCTTCTGACTATTATATCTGACCTCCCTGATGGAAGTGAAGATCTTTTGATGCTGGTACAAATGGTTATTGTGCTTCTTTTTGTTTGGATAGCAAATGAAGCCTGTTTATGGATGATCTTTGCTAAATGCAGGTTTTGCACACATTAACTCATGGAATAGCTCCTTTGCAAGAGTTACTATTTACAGTTAGAAGGTGATATGAGTGTAAAAAGGGAAATGTGTATGGTGCTTCTAACCATTCATGTCCGTACTTAATTCCGGTTTTCAGACACTGATGGATTTTAAAACTGCTTGTAGGAAGTGGAGATCCTCATTCCAATATTGCCATACCTTTCCAAAGATGAGGTTTCACCCACCTGGATTGTTCTTTTTATTGAGTATTTACATATTGAGAATTGCAAACTCACAGGGCGTTTGACATTGATAAATAATATTGTTTTGAGTAAAAAAGGTAATTTCGGCTCAATTTTCATAATGGCTAATTAACAATATTGGTTCTGTACTTGATTTACATATGTATGCCTCTAGTTAAACTTTCATTATTTGCTTTAGTGTCCATTTAGGCATCGCTTTTACACCTGATATACGCTCAATTGTTTTGCTACCCCTTTGTATTTGTTCACTGCCTTCAGTGCCTGTTAGTTTATAAATCCTTGCATCCTTTGTGTTTGTCTTAAAATTAATGCATTAGTCTATATGACTATATCAGTTATAAACATCATGTGAATACCTGCTAAAAGAACTCTTTTTGGATTTGCAATAGCTAGTGAAACTGTGACTTTTGTCGCTGAGGTTCTTTGGGAGTGAGATATCTTGAGATGGCATTCCTTGGTAATGACACTGGAAAATAGGCGGGACATGTTAGTAATAAATAGTTCAAATCTGAAAATGTGAAATTTGAAGTGCAAAATTTGGGTTAAGACCTGCAATGAAAGTTCAGTTGAAGGTATAAAATGGGAACTCCATTACTTAGACATCAAGTAGACATAGCATGTTACTTAGGAATAGATAGGACATGGTGACAGCATTTAGATGAGGAGAAATAGGTGTATCCACCTAATTTGCACCTTATGAACTGCTGGCAGCAAACAAAGACAATCTAGCAGACAGCAGGCAATCATCAGATCATTTATGGAAACCCATGAGAGAAGGTAATCCAATCAGCAGCAAGTCACAACTGGAGGATTACATGTATAGGGTGGAAGACGAATGCAAATAACCCACAAACAGCAACAATCTAATAGGAGACTGACAAAACCAAATCAGAGCAGTCATCAGCAGTCCACAATGACCATTCAAAGATCACAATCTTCAGTGAATGTCATAGTTCATTGCAAAACAAAAGGGCTCACGATACCATACCAGAGAATATCACAAGAAGGATGTGTTTTCAAATGTAAAATATGAATGAAGGGAGAAGAATATTAAATATGGACGTGAGGAGAAGAAAAGGGAAGAATGAGAAGGTGATGATGGACAGATAAGTGGAGTGGAAAAGACTCGATGATAATTCATTGGGTTTGTTACAATGAGTAACTTAAAAGTAAGAGTATGAACGTACAATACTCAAGAACCAGCACTAAACAAAATAATGTAAAGAGGAATTTCCACAGCACTAAACAAAATAATGTAAAGAGGAATGGCTTCATGGGAAGTCTGTTCTTCAATAATAGGTATATGATTACTCCGTTACAAGCTGACAAAGTGCTAATAAAGGGGAGATTATATGATTATCACACTTGTGTCCATTTTACTGGGGATCTCTATGATCTCTCAATGAGAGCTCTCCTTAACTTTTTTTAAAATTCCATGTCAGCTTTTTGATTTCCACGTAATTGATATTGTCATCTTATGTTCAATACAAGCTGTATGGCTATTGCCCTAAGGACTAAGGTGTTGTGTGGGCAAGACAAAGATATAGGCATCAGTGTGTCTCAACATTGCAAACCTTGCTACTACTGCTGTGCCTGCATTCAATTTGTTTTTTATACCTAGTCATACTTATCAGATTTTTATGATTTTCTTGAACACTCCCATCTAAATATCGTGAATTATTGCTGCTTGTAACACTGTATGTTGTTATCAGGCCATGTATCCATATCTAATGCTTTGTCATGTGTTTGATTTTTGTTTATTTATGAATCAGGTTTTGCCCATATTTTCCAACCTGGTAAACCTTCCTTTGGAGAAGTTCCAAATGACCATTGGTCTGTTATTGCAGGTAGATGTGTTAACATACATTGACACTGCTCTGTTTTTTTATGCTTCCCTGTGATCACTTTATTATTTACTTTCTGTTCCAAGTAGCCATTGCTCTGATATGACTCTACAAGTATTCTAATTGAAATAGTTGTGAGGAACACATTCTGAGGGTTTTTAGCTTTAGCTGTATCAGTGTCTGGTAAAATAAGAATAGGCAACATGATTTTTTGAGCTTATACATTTGATATTTTCATTCTATTATCCAGGGTTCACAACAGATGGGTCCCTCCTTAACTCCAGCTGAATTGCTTATCGCTGTTCACAGCATAGACTCTGAGAAGGAGGGAATACCTTTGAAAAAGGCTAGTTCCTTTATTGATGGAAGTTTTATTAGAGTATCAAGATGATATATAGACTGAAATAACATTGGTAAAACTTTGACAAAGTTTAGAACTGTGCAGGTTATTGATGCATGCTCTGTTTCTTTTAAGAAACGAGAAGTGTTCACCCAACAAGTATTGGCCAAGGCCCTGAACCAATTAGTATGCACTTCAATTAGAAACAACTTCTCAATGTTTTGTGTTTTGATTATGCAATAGGTTAATCAAAATCTACGCTATCTATGAATGTGATCTTGCTTTCAGGTTGAGCAAATCCCGCTACCTTTCCTGTTCATGCGAACAGTGATCCAGGCGATTGCTGTTTTTCCTGCACTGGTAACTTTTTGTATGTTATTTTCCCATTTTTGTTTCATTTCTATTTTCGATGTTTTTGCGATGACTATTTTTCACTGTTGAGCTAATGGTGTAGATGGATTTCATCATGGAGATCCTCTCTCGCCTAGTAAGCAAGCAGGTAAAACCATTGTACTACTTTGAAAGTAGTCTCCATTGTTGCCATGTTTTAAAGATCTTTTGGATCTTCAAGTTTGCCTAATTTAAGTTTCTTGCATTATACCTCTCATATTCTGAGGAGTTGGTTTTGGATGCAGATATGGAAGTATCCAAGATTATGGGTAGGTGCACAGTTCAAACAACGCCACAGTCCTTCCGTGTTCTGCTTCCGGTATTGCTTAATTCTAGTGCATCAGGTTATTTTCTTTTTTGACAACTCTTTGTCTACCATACATTGGGAACATCACAAGTCAGTGCGGTAGCCATGTTGACTTCACTGGCCCCTCTCAACATGGTATGCAAACACTGATGCTTGATTGATGCAATTGTGAAATCTGGTAAATTGGATTGCCCACTTTCCTAGATTGGGTGTCTGAAACTGTGTTGCAACTTGCAACCCTAATAGACATGATAAATCCTCATTGTGATAAGTAGAAAGAATGGTTCTAATCTGCACCTTCTCTAATAGTTTCTTTAGCTTTTCATCAATTCGTTTCTGTAATTAGCAAGAGAAGAAGAAAATAGCGATAACAAAAACTAACGAACGAGAATTTGGTGGAAAAGTCACTGATCTTTGTTTGTGAAGTTGATGATGGCTTGAGGGCCTACATTGCAATATTTGTGGAGATACTCCTAGTATTAATACAAACATAATGGAAAATAACTGGCTATTTGAGGTTTAAAACTCTAGTGGGAAAGTAAACTAATGATGGCTCCATGCAAGAACAGGAAGCCACTTCTTAAGCAACTACAAAACTTTAAAGTTGGCTGCTCCGATTATAACTGAGAAAATAAAAGGCACCAATAGAGAGAGTGGTTCAGTGTTTAAACAAATAATCTAAGGTAGTGATATCAGACAAAAGGGAGAGCAAACTTGGATGAATAAAAGAGAATAAAAGAGAAGAAGAACAACATAGCCAAAAAGCAAGAACTTTATTCCTTTGTAACCAATTTATGTTGTAATGTTAAGGCAGAAAAAAACTGACTGCAAATGGCCATGAGTCCCTGATGAACTTACCGGAATTTGCCACATCATTATTTACAATTTTACACCTTCCTTATTGTAAAGTATAAATAGTAGTTCTAATTCAAGTGAGATTAGATTTTACATTCAAAGAGTAAGTATGACTAATAGCTTTGGGGGATCTAATTCAACTAGGATTAATAATAAAGGAGATAAATAATATAACAAGGAGTACGTGCAATTAATGATTTAAGTAAGATCACATTTCAAGGTGATATAGATTTGATACATTGAAAACATTTACATATATATATTTATTAGATAACCAAAACCTTGTATTATTGTAGACCGCGGAAGTAAACAACTAATTTCTACATTGAAGGCTTGATGTCATAAATTTATACGTTAAAGGAAAAGTCCTAACACAATTAAATGCCTTGAAGACGAGGACTCCTAAAACAACATACCAATTTTAAGATTGCTTGGTACACTAAAATAAGGAGCATAATAAAATAAAAGGCTTCTCAAAATGGTTTTGGCTCTAAAAAATGCCTCCATATCTGCTCCTGCATCAAAACGTAAATAGGCAACTACTTGTTCTTTTTTATTGCTGGAATAGATGTTCACTGCTTCAGGATGTTAGTTGTAGTTATTGTTAGGGTTTTAACAATCAAAATAACCAAATACAATGTTGAGTATGAGACAAGGCAAACCAATAAAAGATAAAAGATATATGACACACAAATTAACAAATTAACATGGAACCTCCAAAATAGAAGGAAAACCATAAAATCATCCACTATAATCAAATAATGGGCACACATCCAATTGGGAACACTCACCTCTAACTAGAACACACTCCAATTGGGAATACACACTCTAATTAAAAATACACTCCGGAACACACTCCAATTCGGAATAATCTCCAACTGAGATACACATTCAATTGGGAACACTCCACTCCAATCACTCTAATTTGGAATAATCTCCAACTAGGATACACATCCAATTAGGAGCACACTATCGAACATAGATGGTACACCATGAGGAGAAGCTCTCCCTCCTCTAAGAGAGAGAGGGAGACCCTTACTGTAAAACCTTACATGAAACCCAATATCACACACTTTAGTTATACTTATATTCAGCTCTCTGTCACTCACAATACAAATACAAATATATAGGAAAAGAGAACCAGCCTCATAGATACTAAGAGCCAAACACTAAATACTCCTCGTCTTCAACAATTCTTTTCGAATTCCCCGTACCTCTTGGAATAAGATGTAGTTGCACATTCATCGTATGATGAGGGATTCCCAACCGTTATGAAATCGTTATTCAAGACATTCTTCATTGATTTGCGGCTTTTCCAAATTTGTGGAGGCTTCAGTCTAGGAATTGTCTGTCATCACCGTGTCAGGCAGAATGTGTTGTTTGTTTTAATCTTAAACTTTTATTGTATAAAATGTAATGATTGTTTTAGGTGTTTTTTTGGGGCTGGCTGTCCTTTGTGCATGATGAACTCAGAATGAATTCTCTTCTTGTTTTCACTTTAAGCTTGTCATAAGATTGCTATAAGGGTTTGAACTTGTGCCCTCGGCTTGAACACCTTCTGCATGCTATTTGATGATATCAACAAGTTATGTTGATTGTTGAGTGCCATTATTAGTATTTAAGTGGGTATTGTCAACAGATGCATTGTGCAAGAGTTGGTAGGCCCATCACAGTTACTCCCGTTGTTCCATATAGCTGCTAATGCTTAATGGAGCCCACCATGGACAGAGATACCTTGATAGTGTTGCAGTTTTAATTTTGTAATATATGGTACCCATTTGGAATGCAATAGGACAAGATGGGGCAATAATACTAGTCAAATTGTATTTTAGAGATAAATAACTGTAATTTATTTATATGCCAGCTACCAGCAGCACAACTTGAGAATGCTCTAAACAAGAATCCTACCCTTAAGTCTTCGCAGTTGGCATATGCAGACTCAGTCCAACATCCGCTCCTCTCTACCTAGGTCAGATGTGAAGCCTTTTAATTTTCCCTTTCCAGTCATTTTTATTGCATTTATTGATTGTGGTTTTTAATTAAAAGCTGGTAATGTATAGGCCGACTTTGGAGGTACTGGGTCTTATACAAGAGGCACCAGTGCAGGCCCAGGTAGCCCAGAGTGAGGCAGTGGAGCCCACTGTTTCTGCTGAAGCAACAGTGGAGACGACCACTCAAGAAGCAACGTCTCCAAGTTAGAATTATTGTTCCCTGTTGTGAAGAGTGAATTTTTGCAACTCCTGGCAAAGTATAGGCCAACTTTGGTGGTGCTGGGTCTTGTGCAGGAATTGCCACGGCAGTGGGAGGTTGTCCAAAGACCGACAGTAGTCGAGCCTTACTAATTCTGCTTGAGGCAACAGTAGCGGCGACTCGAGAAGCCATGTCTCTGAGCTAAATTTGTCCTGTATGATGAAGAGATGATTAGTGTACCTCCATACCTGGACACGCGGGAGCCATATGGCATGCTAGGGAATATCAAATTCATGGAGCTGCGTCATAGATAGAATGATGATGCTTGCAAGATACTGTACCTCTGCAATATCTCTCTAGATTCCGCTTTTGCCATGGAGTAAATTATGTACATGTATAATAGATGTTCATTCATATAACTGGTAATTGTCAAGCAGTTGTGTGCTTGTCATAACCTGAAGGATTTTGCCCTTCCATTGCTCATGTTGTTTCCAATTATTTGCCAGTAACATTTTCTCAGGCCTCGGTTCCAGTCAACTGAGCAACTGATTGAGTAAGTTTTACACATCTAACAGTGTTTTTAGCAACCAGTTCCTGCCTCGTCTTATGCTGATGATAGTCATTGTTCTTTTATATTTGTAAAAGAATTCTAAGTTTTTCTAGTTGAAAATAGAAATTACGAACAGCAATTGCTTGCTATTTAGTCTTTGATGGGTTCCTGTTTTAGGGGAGTTGATTAACCCATAATTATAAAAATCGGAATCGGCCTTCAGGAGTCGGTGAATCGGATCGAATTGGTCTAAATCGGTCAAAAATTAGTTTAGTTGAATCGGTTCAAATCAGTCTAAATCGGCCCTATATAATAATGTGATAACTTATAATATAAATATATAAAAGTTAGGTATTAATGTCATTTTAATATTATTGTATGTATTATATTTTATGATATTTTTAGATTTTTATAAAAATTATTTGTAATTAGTTATTATTTTTTATTCGAGTCAACTTTTAATTACGAGAATGCCACCCACGACGCTCCCCGCTCCTTCACTCCGCCGCCGCCCCCTGCCTGCCGTGACTGTCCCCCGCGCAAGGGTGGCAATAGACCAACGGAGGGAGGGCATGAGGCAATGGGCGGTGACAAACGGCACACGGGATCGGAGGGAAAGTGTAAAACCCGCGACTCGAGTCAGAGTTTTGTAGTCATTAGCTGGTCGGTTTGACCGTGGATCGAGTCGATTCAGTTTCAGAACACGTGTGCAGGGTCGAGGCCGACCGTGCGCACGTGCTATGAGGGTTCTTGTATACCCAAGTATCGATGATAGCGTCAGATACGCATCAACAAACTGAGTTATCAGTAGATATGAGAGTCTACAGTTGATGATTTTATTTTTTTCATGCTGTGACCGTAGAATTAGTTTAGGCCGAATAACACATTAGAAAGCGTTAGATGGTATTCGGGTGGGTTATTAGTTATACAGCATGTCATTTAAATGTTGTGTTGTTTTGTTTGATTTTATGGGATTTTTTTCTAATTTTTCTGAGATTTATTCCGAGTTAGTTATTATTTTTGACTTGAGCCGATGTCGAGTCAAGTTTTATTTACAAGTTTGCCACTCCCCCACAACCCCCCGACGTTTTCACCTCCCCCAAACCCCGATGTCTTCACCGCCGCCGCCCTTGACTTTTGCCACCGCCGTGAGCCACCTCGTCGCCGATCGACGCCACCCAGCCCAATGGTGCCGTCGCCTTGCCGCCTCGACCACGCCCGGCCACCGTCCAACCATCGCCACGCCGGAAATCGTCACGATTTCACGGCCACTCCCGACGCGATTCCGCCGCCGCCGTGACATCAGAGTTTCTCCCCTCGACTTCCCTACCTTTCCCCCTTGCCTAGTGCCACCGTCGGGCCGGCCGTGGGTCCGATCGGAGCGATCTACTGCCCCGACCGCACTCGATGCCGCCATCGGTGGCCATCGCCGCCGCGGCTGCCCTTGTCGTCACCACCATTGGGTCCAGGTCACCGAGACGGTATTAACCCCTACCTCCGATTGCCCCGCCGAAGCAGTCACCGGAAGATCACCGGAACTGCCGGAAACCGTCGGCATAGTCGCCAAAAACCGCCGGCTTGACTTCACCGCCTTCGTCTGTCAGCACCAATTTTAGCGCCGATCGCGAGGTGGTTTTTCCTTCTTTTTTTTAGTATTATTATATGCATGTTGTGGTCATGGTAGCATATTTGAATTAATTTTATTAATTTCATGATTTTAGTTTAATTAATTGTGAATTATGATAAACATGTGATGATTAGCATAGATTGTGTTGCATGATGTAAATGCTCACTAATGAAATTATTAGTAAACCATTAAATAATTAATTAAATGCTTGTTAACTAGTTAATTTATGAACTTGCATGAATTAGGTTTTGCATGCTAGTATTAAGTTAAACGGATTAAATTAATTAAATCATTGTCACCTAATTCGAATAGGTATGCTTTGAAATTGGAATTAAAAGTGCTATGTAATAAGTAACGTATGAAATCATAAAATTATTAACTTGCTTGATAAATAGAGACTTAGTGTGATTGTTGAAATGATTGTCATTTTTTATTAGATTCATGTATGAATGTGGATATATTAGTTATATAGGCGTGCATCATATACGTATGGGCGTTAGTAAGTAGTTATGTTCATGTAGGTTCGTTGCGAGGAGCTCACCGTCTAGGCACGAGACTAGGTTTGGAGCTTCTGACAGGTCTGTGAGGACACACTTCTCGGGTTTTATCGCTCTACTCTATCAGTGATTTGATTTATTGATCGTAGGACGTGTTAGGTGGATGATTTATTGGACCCCACCTAACAAGTGTCATTTGGTCAATTATTTTCGGAATTAATAACCCTCGAGGATGAGATCCCTCAAGTTTGTTTTCGAAAATAAGATCTACCTCAAGTTGCCTTCTTGTAAAACCCACGATTCGAGTTAGGGTTTTATATTCAGAACCGGTCGGGTCGACCGTTATTTTCGAGTTGAGTCAGTTTCAGGACACGTGTACCGAGCCGACGCCGGTCTCGTGTATGAGCTATGAGGGTCATGCGTACCCAAATATATGATGATAACGTCATGAATACAGCAGAACAGAATGAGTTATCAGATATATGAGAGTATGCCAGTCATTTTTTTATTACTTTTATATATAGTGGATCGTAGAATTAATATTAGGCCGTTTACCGCGTTAGGACGCGTTCGGGCAGTTTGGAGTGGGTTGATAGTTCTAGAGCATGTCATTATAATTTTTTTTTGGTGTTGTTTGATTTTACGGGATTTTTCCCGAT
>JAURVB010001271.1:0-121064 GCA_033002965.1 Piper betle | reverse complement strand
ATGGGTAAAATGGTGACTTGGATTTTAAAACCTAAAATCAAACCCGCTCCCCGACACGCGTCGCTCGCCCGTCCGCCGCCGCTTGGCCGCTCCTGCTCGTGCGCCCGACTCCGCGCTCGCCGCCGACCGGGCTGCCGACCTCGTCGCCGACCCGCAACGTGCTGCGCCACCCGTGGCCGGACCGAATCAGGTGCATCGCACGACCAGTCGCCGACTCGCCGCCGCTCTGGCCGCCGACGGTTCGTCCGGCCGGCTGCCGACATCCTCCGACATCGCCGCCGCGAGACTCGCCGCCGACCGGGCCGCCGGCGGCGGGTGAGTAAACCGCACGGTGGCATTCTTAGTAATTAAAGTTAGACTCGAGTCTCAACTCGAGTCAAAAATAATAATTAATTCTAAAAAATAATAACTAATTCGTAATAATTCCTAAAAAAATCTAGAAAAATAGGAAAAAATCTCATAAAATATAATACACACCATAATATCATAATGACATATTCTATAACTAATAACCCACCTAAAATGCCCGTAATGCGTCCTAATGCGTTATTCGACCTAAAATAAATTCTACGATCTAATACTAAAATAAAAAAGAAAATCTGGGCATACTCTCATATATTCTAATAACTCATTCTACTATTGTCTTCCTAATGTTATCATCATATATTTGGGCACACATAACTCTTATGGTTCATAACACATGACCGGCCCCAGCTCGGTACGTGTGTTTGAAACTGACCAAACTGAAAATACCGGTTGAATCGTCAGATTCTCGAATATAAACTTACCAGAGTCACTGGTTTTATAAAACTGGTCCAAATATGATGACATTTTGGGATTACATAAATTAAGATCTGTTATGAGAAGGAAAAAGAAGAAAAAATTACAATGATTTCTTAATCGAAATCAACGCATGGATCAAGATATACTTTTGCATTATTTATTTATATTCTTCAAACAATTTCTAGACAGATCTTACATCAATTTCTTATACAATTTATTAGAAATTGAATTAGAATAAAATTCATTAAAGTTGTAGATTTTACTGGTATCAGTGCTTGGTTGCTTAAAAAATTGTTTGATTTTAACCGTTTAAATATAATGAAAGATTATCTTTCTCCTTGATTGAGTAAAAAAAAATTAAAGAAGTGGCTGGCCCTACCCCCTTGAAAGGGGCAGTCTCGCCTACCATGTAGTGGAAATGGGTAGCCAGTCATGGCTGCCCATAAAAAGTGAGAGAAAGGGCATGGGAGGAGGGTGGCCAAGTGCTGGCTGTTCATGGAGGAGAAAGGGCGACCTTGGCCGCCCAGGAGAGGGAAAGGTACAGCCAAGACGGCCTTGATGCTGAAGACGCAAAAGAAAAAAAAAGAGGAAAGAAATGAGAAATAAATAAATTGTAAAACAAATAATTATAAATACATAAAGGTTGATAAATATATATGTATTTTGATATATATTTGTGCATCATTATTGTCATGTTGATATGGATTTTAAGGTTATTTAAATTTGTTTTACATTAAAGTATACATATGAAAGTTACACATGTAAAAGTTTATTAGTTAAATATTTATTACATAGATAAGCTAATTAGTCACCAAAGTGCCTTGGTTTGGAATGATTAAAATAAATATTTAATTGTGTACATGTAAAGTTATCAATTATATATTTATTTTATAGATAAGCTAATTAGTCACCAAAGTGGGTTGGCTTGGAACGATTAAAATAAATATTTAATTGTGTATTTTCAATTGTTCATCTTTATGTGATGCGGTCAAATGACATAAAATATTTGACTTGATCTATTGATTTCATTAATCAAAATACTATGAGGTCACCCAAAGGTGGGCCATTAATTATAATTAATGACATTAAAAAAGATGTCTTAATATACTTAGTTAATGTGATTGTATATCCAAAAGATAACATGCATGTCGACTTAAGTATGATAGATTATTTGTTAAAATATGTGTGTGTGTGGGTATGTGTCTATATATATATTATGACATCAATGCTAGTTTCGTGTTTAGGTATCACCCAAAGGTGAATGTAAATATATTATAAAGTTCATCAATAATTTGAATCCTTTTAGCTTATTCAAAACATTAAATTGTGTGCATGTGTATTGTTTTTGCGGTAACTTATTTGCAATGGGTAATGGTATAGTTAAGTTCAAAGGGATGAACTATGCTGATTGGTATAAACAAATCAAATTTCAACCGGGTGTTATGGTTTTAGACCTAACATTTGTTATTGCAACCATTACTAAGATGCCGACAAGTCTTATTTTGAGACTGGAGAGCGATCTAAGAGGCTGTGTTTGAACTTGACGAAGATGATGATGACTGAAAATACTAAGTCATCAATGCCCAAGACAGATAATATAAATGAATTTATGATAATAATTAAGGAGTATTCTCAGTAGGATATTACTAATAAGTCTATTGTGGAAACTCTTATGAGTGAGCTGATGATTAAAAATTTTCATTGGACGTAGTCCATTCATGATCTAGTAACTAGAATGGTAAATTTGGGAACAAAGTTGATATTGATGGGTATGGATGTGAGTAAGTATTTTCTTATTCAGTTCGTTATCAATTCTCTTCCTTCTGACTTTGGCTAGTTTCTGGTGAATTACAATACCCTTAAGGAAAAATAGAACCTTCAAGGAATTAAGGTCATGCTAGTTCATGAGGAAGGGAGATTAAAGAAAGTGAAAGAGCACTTGATTCATCTCACATTTGAAAAAGAAGCCAGTTACAATAACTTACGTAGGAAAGAAGAAAAAGGACAAGGCCCCAATGAAAGTGAATGATGGGAAAATTCATAAGGAGTATAAATGCTTCTCCTATAAACATACTAGTCACTTCAAAAAAGATTGTTTGAAAAAGAAGGTTTGGTTCAAAAAAAGATACATACTATGTTTTAGTATGTTTTGAATAAAATCTCATTGAAGTGCCCAATAATACTTAGTGGTTATATTTTGGTACTACTACTCATGCGTCACATGTTTATACAGAGATTCCTTTCGATCCAACTCATAAATAAACAGTTCTCGTATATGGGGAACAGAATGAACACATAAATTGAGAGAATTGGAACATATAGATTGATCTTGAATACTGGATGTCACCTGGATCTAGAAAAGTGTCTACCTATTCTCGATTGTGCTAGAAATTTAATTTCTATTGGAAGGTTAGATGATTTAGATTTTAATTTTAAGATTGGAAACAATATATTTTCATTATACAAATAGAAGTAATATTCTAGTTCTGGTACTTTAATTGATGAATTGTATCATTTTAATCTTGATGTTGGTTTTATTGAATCCCGGTTTAATGTTATGTATGGTTTTGGTTTTAAACAAAGTGTACATAATGAAAATTTTGTTTTCTTAAGACATCAAAGTTAGGGAATATATCTAGGAAAAAGGTAATGATGTTAGTAAAAGGTGAAATTTACCTTAAATAGATTTTACTCATTGAGATGTATGTGTAGAATGCATTAAAGGTAAACAAATTAAACACGCATCAAAACATCCTACTAAAAAAAATAGTGAATCACTTAAATTGATATACAATGGTATTTGTGGTCTATTTGATATTCCATCTTGTGATAGTGAAAAATATTTTATCACTTTTATTGATAATTTCTCACAATATAATTATTTATATTTCTTGCATGAAAAGTCTCAATCAGTAGATATCCTAGACGTATTCATAAATGAGGTAGAAACACACTTAGATAAGAAAGTAAGTTATAAGATCTAATGGGTATGGTGAATATTATGACAAATTTGATGAAAGTGGACAATGTCTAGATCTATTGGCAAAGTTCCTTAAAAGTTGAGGCATTTGTGAATTGTATATAATGTCTAGTATATCAAAGACAATAATACTCTTATGGACATGGTTAGAAGTATGTTAAGTTATAGTACTATACTTTTATCATTTTGGAAGCATGTATTAAAAGACTGCTATTTATCTGCTCAATAGGGTTCCTACTCCTAGTAGGGAAATTTATAAGACTTCTTATAAATTGCTCACAGATAAGAAACCAAGTTTAAGGGATTTTCATGTATAAGGTTGCTCAATAGAAGTGAGGAGATATAATCAATATAAAAGGAAACTTGATACGATGACCATTAGTAGTTATTTTATTGATTATCTTAAAAATCAAAAGGGTATAGATTTTACTATCCTAATCATAGTACGAGAATAGTTAAGTCTAATATTGTTCGATTTATTAAAAATATCCAAGTCACGGGGAGTGGTGAACTACAAAAGGTTGATATTCAAATAATTTTAGTGAAAACTTCTATAGCTAGCGTTTCTTCTCAGGTTGTTGTTCCTATTATTGTATCATCGTCATGTAACACACGGGAATGACAAATAAATATCTAAAACCCACAAGTTAAAAATGTTAATAATGAACCAACTGATAATGTACAAGTCATAAATAAGCAAGTAATTTCACAAGAAATAGCATTGCAAGGTCTGTAAAGGATAAAAGACCAACTATTTCACATGACTATAGTTTACTCACTTTAGTAAAATATGACTTAAGCATTAATAAGGATTCATTCAAACAAGCCATGGAATATAATAATTTAGAAAAATGGTTTAATGCAATGAAAGAAGAGTTGAAATCAATGATTGACAATAACGTGTGAGATTTAGTTGAGTTGCTTCAAGGTTCAAAACAAGTCTATTGTAAGTGGAAGTGGGTCTATAAGACTAAATATAACTCAAAAGGCAACATCAAAATATATAAATCTAGACTTGTCAAAGATTTTACTCAAAAAATGACATTGACTATAAGGAAACATTCTCTCTAGTTTTAAAGAAAGATTCCTTAAAAATTATTTTGACTTTGGCAACTCATTATGATCTAAAGCTTCACCAAATGGATGTTAAAACTGCCTTTCTAAATGGAGAGCTAAAAGAGGAATCAACCAAAAGGTTTTATGATCACAAGAAAAGAAAACTTGGTGTAAATTAAAGAAATCAATATAGAGAGTGAAACAAGTTTTCTAATAATAGTATCTTAAGTTTAATAATACCATTACACCTTATGGTTTTGTAGAGAACATTGTTGACCGGTGTATCTACTTGAAAGCTAGTGAGAGCAAGTTCATTATATTAGTTCTATATATTAATGATTTTTCTTACTGCTAATGACATTAAGCTGTTATATGATAAAAATTTTCTCTCTAAGAATTCTGAAATAAGGGATATGGATGAGACATCTAATGTAATAGGAATAGAAATATTATGTGATAGATCACAAAGACTATTAGGATTGTCTCAGAAGGTCTACATCAATAAAATTTTGGAAAGATTTAGAATGGATAAATGATCAGTTGGGATAGTTCCAATTCGGAAAGAGGATGAGTTTAGTGAAATACAATGTCCACAGAATGAATTAGGATTGATCCTCAGACTTATACTTAGCCACACATCAGTTTTGATGTTGGGATGTTAGGCCGATATCGAATCATGGAATGGATCACCAAAAAGCTATCAAGAAAGTTCTTAGGTATTTATAAGGCACCAAGAATTATATACTTACGTATAGGAGGTCGAACCATCTTGAGATGGTAGGCTATTTCCTCTATGGAGGGCCACTGTTCAAGCATTGAGGTTGTGAAATTTTATCTCACGTCTTAGTATCATCGACAATATAGCTAGATCATTGAAAATTTATTGTGATAATTCCGCAACTATTTTTGTATTCTAAGTATGACATGAATTCTAAGAGTATTAAGCACTTGGATATAAAGTACTTGTTCGTTAAGAAAGAAGTGTTAAAAGAGATAATATCCATTGAGTATATTGGTACAGAAATAATAATAATGGATCTATTAACTAAGGGTTTGTCACCTAAAACATTTATTGCTCATGTTGAATAGATGAACATTAATTTGTTTATGATATTCTGACACTTGTAAATAAAATTAAAGTCGTGTTTTAGGGCATGTATATATATATATATATATATATATATATATATATATGAAAAAGGTTCGTGAAAGGAGGCAAAAGCTTAAAGATTGAACATGGAAAGCAAGAATAGAAATTAGAAACGTCAAGCCACTAGATTCAGTGTTGTACACATTTACTTGTGCTTCAGATGGAAAGAACGAGAACATAAGTTATATGTAGGCGATAAAGTTGGCCGGCAAGAGTAACTTGCGAACTACTTGCCAAAAACTGTCATGTTTCAACTGCCATTGTACGTGCAACGATATAAACACGAGCTTCAAGAGGATGATATGACCCATGTATAATTAAATTAGTTGGTCCAGTAAAAGGGTCTAGTTGTATTTTGCTAACTATCCATTATCTAGTTACAAGTCCAAATTGAAAAAGTGTCAATCCAGATAATCTGTCCATCCCTTCTTTGATGCTACCAAGGAAATTGGGTCAATGTGACAAATTTATTTTTGGAAAAAAGTTCAAGGAGAAACACAGCTAATAAAAACAAAAGGAAAAACTTGTGGGCATGGCGTGGTATTTACACCTTGAGAGATGATACATCACTGGGCAGAGCCAGCGGAGGGCAGGGTTTGGTGTTGTAGTTTAGGGAGATGATGAGCTGCTAATTGAGTGAGCCAATGCTTAAGCATTTAGTATTCGGCTCAGTTAAACTTAAAATTCGATATTTAAATGAAGTTCTAATTCAAATCCTACGAGACGAGTTTGAGTAAGATTGTATTCGACTCGACTCGATTCGAAATCGACTTGAAACTCAACTCGAACTCAATTCGATAATATAATATAATAATATACATAATATCACTTAATATTCAAAATATATTTAAAATCGTAAACAAATCTTATTATTGACTACATATTAGATCAGTTACCTATAATTATTAATCATGTATTTCCACCACTATCTATATTCTCACAAATAGAGCAATGACATAATAAAGAAAAACATTAAAGAAAATTCAAAAATCATTGAAGGTCATCCAAGGCATGAAGTATAGCTAAATTTTTACCTTTAAAACAACTTTGACTTTCAAACAGGAGTTATCCATTTTAGGAGCAAAATTACAAATTGCATTACTAACTATACTAGATCAAAATCATACATGATAGTTTTAAATATGTAACAAAAGGAAAAAGATAAATTAATGTCAATTTATGAACACAATATTTACTCAATTCCAAATATGACAAGGGGATATAATTTTGTATTAAAAGATATTTTTTTGTATTCTTCCCACCCTCCAATTTCCAATCGCCTTTTTCCTATGCGACTTCCAAAAAGTTTTTTCATGCCTTACTAGCTTATCTAATTAATAGTCATCTATAAAAAACATCATATCTTAATTTTATATTCAATTTTTTAGATCCAAAAAAAAAATAGAGTTCTTTAATATCTACTTCAATTGGTTTATTTTTACATCACATATTCAAATACAAGGTATGTTTAAAATTTTAATATCTACTTTTTTAGTTGTTAACTTGTTATGGCTTTAGTATTTATTAGAATTCACCCATGAACTTTATTCACTGGGGATGATTTTAGAATACATTTATTTATTTTACAAAATTTATTTATTTATATTTAATCTAACATCTTACCATAGATGATATCTATTAATTTTTTTTTCAGGATAAAGGCTGGATAAAAGTTGTCTAAATATGGATGAATGCTATGGAGTATAGACTTTTGATGGCTTTTTTTTTTCAATTTTGGGTTTACAATTCTAAGCATTTTATTTTTTTTGGAAATGTATACTATTGAATGGTGTCTTAGATATTTTATAAAAAAAATTGAAACATAGTTGAAACTTGAAAAACTTTTTATTATTGAAATAGTTTATATAAATATATTAATAGAATATTTTTATTAATTTTAATATGTATAAATGTATGTTTTTCTCTTAAATGAACTACTTTTGATTTTATGATCGAGTTGGTTGAACTCCTCAAAATTAAACAGTTTAAGTGTATTCGAGCTTGAACTACATAAAAAATATTCGAGTCAATTTTGAGTATATATATGTTCAAAATTTGTTTGATCTCGAGTCGAATTCGAACGAACTTCAAGGTATTCTAATTGAGTTCAAGCAAGTTAACCCTAACTTGCTTGCTTGTTTAGTAACCATAGGGAGATGATGGGTTACTAAAATAAATGTTGACATGGGTTATATTTTGATATGGCATACTTGCCACATCAAGGCGGGGAATAAGTTCGGGTAAAAACTGTGGTGTAAAAAGAATTATTAGTATCTTTAATTTGTATAATGGGCCCATGGCTCAAAATTTATATATATAAATGTAAAAATAAATAATTTATAGAATTTTAAATTTATGTAGTATTTATTTTTAACTCTTTTATTTGAATTATCAAAATAATTATGATAAAAATTAATCTCAAAATATTTAAAAATTAATATATTTTTTAAAAGCTAAAAATAAGCTATATTGATAATAAAAAAAAAGATAAAAATTTATCAACCCCTTAGTGCACTTTAATTTTTATATATGTAAACTTTATTACATTGGACCCACTAGGTGTCAGTTGTGTAAAGTATATCAAGTGTAATTCATCATTTTCCCCAATATATATATATATATATATATATATATATATATATATATATATTGTGGTAGTGAATCATACTAATAGCCTTGTGCCACTAAATTGGGTAGATGTGTGTATATAATGAGGACAAATTCGATAATATATTTTTGGAGCAATTAAGAGGGACTTTTCATGATATTCATTTGGGATCGTCACAACCTACATGTGAATACCCACGCCTGACGCTCAACCCAATTACCAGATGAGAGTTGTGAATTCTTCTCTTATTTATTCCTTAAGTAGCCCACACAAAAAATTAAAAATTTATAAATTGAACGTAATCGATAATTTTCACCCGCCAATTTGTGGGTCATTTCACAACAAAATTCATGAAATCGCCTTCAAAGAAAAAAACAAAAAATCATGAGGTCGATCTTTATACTGTCACATGTGGCGACATCATTCACGCCCAAAACAAGATCACAAATTTGATCGAAAATATTCTTAAGAACATAGCCCATGCCAGCGTTATTAAATTAAATAGCGGTAAACGCACCATCCACCGATTAATCAGGAACATTTTCATAAAGATGTTAATCGTCATTCCCTTTAATTAAATTCAAACAATAGTGTGGGAATATTACTGAGAAGGGAGGGATGGAGACCAAGTTCCAGCTTTGAAAAGCTGAAAAACATGTTTTCCTTCTATTCACACTGCCCTGCGGCTATCACAAAGAAAATTTTCAAATATGCACCTACAGTCTACAGATAAACTATACCAATGAAGCAGGGTTCATATCAGGTCTGTCTAGTGGCTTCCGGAACATAATCGCAAGGGAAACCAAGTACAAAACTATGACATTTATGGAGAATGCAAACGCAGATTACTACTGCTATGCATCCTCTACAATTTGCGCTTTAGTTATGTGATGGGCAGGATATTAACACTTGCGTGTTGTATATACTCACTTTGCAAAAAAGCTGCAGATAGTGCCTACCTGTTAGAAGTTTGTGTTCTAAAATGAATCATCGCAATCTCATAACCGCATCATGGCACGAAGATCTTCCACTCTTACCTGCCACTGGTCCTTTCCTGTTCCCTCAAATGCTCTCTTTGCTAATCTTTTCTTCTTCTCTTGCAGCTCCAAAATCCTTTCCTCAATGCTATCTCTCACTATCAGTCTAAACACATTCACCTCGTCTGTCTGACCAATGCGATGGATCCTATCCATTGCTTGTTCTTCCACCGCCGGGTTCCACCATGGATCCACCAAGTACAACCTTGAAGCAGCTGTTAAGTTTATTCCTGTACCAGAAGCTTTGAGGCTGGCCAGTAGAACATTAGGAGAGCCCTCTGCACGGTCACCAAATTCTCTGATCACCTCGGCTCGTTTCTTTGCATTCATAGAGCCATCCAAACGCAAGACACCAAAACCAGCTGCTTTCAATGGCCCTTCAAGCAAGATCAGCATCTTCCGAAATTGTGAGAACACTACAGACTTACAATGAGGATTCTTTTCCCTTGATGTAATGAGTAATTTAACCAATGCAGACACTTTTGAAGAAGTAGAACTAGACGTGGTTGGAGCCCCATCATCATTTGTGGCCTGTGGTGGTGCCTTATAAACCTTGGAAGATGCCAAAGGGTTGCGGCACATGGGACAGCGGGGATATTGACCTTTAAGCACTTTCACCATGCATGTATGACAGAAGACGTGAGTGCAAGATGTTATGACAGTCTCCTTGGGAGGAGAAAGACAAATTGGGCAGTCAAAGTCATCACCATCTTGTAGGATGGAAACCCACTTTATCAGCAACTTAGGGTTGTTCGATACATCTACAGACAATAGAAAACCCATGAGAAATCTAAAAAACTGTCATGGATACTACAACCAAGCAATCTTTGTTAAAGGAAAAATTATAGGAGGATCACCTCAACTTTCTAAAGACAAAGAAGTGAACAACTTAAACCAAATATACAAACTTCACTCACCAAAACAAGCACGTGCATAGAAGAGTTGACCTTCAAAACTCCATCATAAACATGAGCAACATTCCTTTTAAACTTAAACCAAACTGTGATGGTTGCAACACACGCAAGAAATGACCATATGAATACAATCTTAAAATCACAAATAATCACTCTGTAGCAGTATATGCTATACAGAAATTATCAGGTAGAAGGTCATTGTCCGTAGCAAGAAAAAATATAAGCTTACGTTCCTCTTTGTTATTGAAGTTGCCAAGAATTTTTTTAAAAAAAGAAATACAACTAAGTTACTTGCTCTACCCACACTAATCATTGAGAATAATAGGTTTAAAATCAGCTCAAAGTGCTCTAAAATAAAATGCAACTGAAAAAATTATACCTTCAAGCATGTTTGATGAAATCAATGACTTGAGATCAGATGGGCACAAAGCCATGTCATCACAAATTTGCCGAAGGCGCAAAATAATCTGAAGTATGCACGAATAGTTTCGCATGACAGTACCATTGTCAATATACTCTCTAACTGCACTTTTGGCTTCTGTTTCCATTCGATCATATTGTTCACGCTCTTCTGGTGAGAGTTCCACATAACAAGTCTGCAAAATTTTATCAGGCAGCCCAACAAGATTCTTGCTATCTTTGGTTCTTCGCAGCGAAATTGTTCCCATCAAAGCCTAAACATGAAAATAACAATTTATTTAATGTAATTATGCCCATACATGTCTATGTCCAATTCCAAACTAAAAAGAAATCAAAGAGACTTCAAAAAGTAGTTAGTAATATTTGACTCTTACAAACAATTATAGTGAAAACAAACAAATCACTAACAACATGAGACGTAGGCTTCTCAAGCTCAATCACTAACAGCAAGAGACACGGGCTTCTCAAGCTCATGTGCTCTCAGATAGCTTTTGCATCACAGAAGTATTCCAGTCGTCATACTTCCACAATCATTAAATCTTCCGCACTATAATTGAGCAGACCAACTAGAAGCCTCAGTAAACAATAAAAGCAATCAATAACGTCAAATAACAGAAGAAACACAAATGGCACCTGTCTTTTAGAAATTAGGCCCCCATAGGTTTTAGATAACTTAATAATAAATTGAGTATTTCTCACCATGTATAACTCACGAGGGAGCATACTTGACTGATTAGACAAAATAATGTAATACATTGTACAAAAGAACACTATCAATTGACTGTGCTCGAGAACACACCACAATAACTTTAACTACTAACAATTTTACCATAGACGTAGGGAAAGGTGAATATGAGCAATGTGATAGAAGGATGAACACATAAATTACCTGCAACCTTGAAAGCCCGCATGCTTGTCCTCGATCCAATGGTCGTTGAACCAATCCTTGCCAATAGTTTTTAAGACAAAATGGCTGGAATCTGAGGAAGGCCATCAACGAGAACAAATCTGACGACCCGTTTTGAATGGGCGTACCTGTCACCACCCATCTTCTTTCTGCCTTCAGTTTGATCACAGCTTCGGTCTGCTTGGCCGCCACATTTTTAATCACATGAGCCTCATCCAGAATAACTCTAAGCCACTCCACCTCGTTTATAGGCGAATGTGAACAGTTCAATTCCGAGCCCAATGTGCTGTAAGTAGTCAGCACGATATCATATTTATTAAGCTCGGCTGGATCTTTAGTACGTTCACCATAGTACATATAAACCTTAAAACTACCCCTTTTAGTGTGTTCTTCAAGCTGCGTGGTCCAAGTAGAGAAGACAGACATGGGACAGACAATTAGAGTGGAACTTGGCGGCAATGCAGCTGCTACATCACTCACCTTACCCCCATCATTCAACTTCTTCCTCTTTCTACCGCCGGCGACCCTCTTGCATGACCTAGCTCTCTTGGGCCTCGCATCTTCATTTTCTTCCTCTTCACAATCTTCGACCTTGTTGTCAATAAAGTGTTTATGCCCATTGGTAGCAATAAGAGATATCATGGTGAGGGTCTTACCCAATCCCATGTCATCGGCGAAAATCCCACCCCTCAAAGGCTCCGGCCGTCCTTGCGTCTTATAATTGGTCAACACATTCGTGTACTGACCGCTCTTCTCCTCCCAAAAGGGCGGCAGCTCGCAAGAATTCTCCCTGTGAACCATCCACCCAAGAGCTTCTTTCTGATGCAGGAAGAGCTCGGAGGTGATGACATCCTTGGGCGGCTCGACAGCGACCAAGTTCTTGTCTTTCCTGTCCGGGCCAGTCCACACCGCGCCAAAGATATCGTCAATTGTGCGGTCGGGCTTGCTCGGATTGGCCTCCCGAACGACAATCGCCTCGGAAAGAGCGAACCCGTGATCAGAGGAGGAGTACAGCTGCAGGCCGCCGTCGGCGACGGCTTTGCGGACATCGTCTATGTAGTCGAAGAAGGAAAAGATGTGAACTTGGCAGGGCAAGCGGTAGGCGGAGCGACTGGGCGGGGGCTTGGGGACGATACCCTCGACGACGGCGAGGCCGGCGTCGAGGACCGGGGCGAGCACGGCGGCGACGTCGCGCTCGATGTGGCCGACCTGCTCCGACCTGGTATTAAAGACCTTGATGGCGTTGGGGTCGTGAGGGTTGAGGGGCTCGCGGACGAGGGCCACCACCTCCCGGCCGTTGACGGTGCCGGAGTAGTACCCTATGCCGACGACGTTGGCGATGACGAAGCCGACGAGGAAGGACTCCGAGGATGAGTCCGGTGATGGGGAGAGCGACGGCGGCGATCGGTCAGACATGGCCGATGAAGAAGATGAGGTAGGAGGAGGGAAGAAGAGGAAGGGTAGAGAAGAGAGAGGAAATGTTTTGGCCGCTTCGAAGGGAAAGGGGGTGGTGGTGGGTTTATATATTTGATTTTTGAAACGTTTTGTTGGCTTGTGAGGGAGAAGAAGCGGTTACATTCTTACGTCGACGGCGATTTGTTGAAAAGTAAACTCTTAATCTTTATTTGATTGGTTTACTTTTTTAATTTGGAATGCTTAAAATTTTAATTATAATAATTAAACTAATTTCTCTTAGTTAAAAAAACTTTAAACTAATTATACAAATATTACCGCTATTTTACTGTTGCGCATATTATAATTAATCTCTGACCCTATATATGTATATATAATAGTTTTATAAGTAATAATAATAATACGTCCGGACAATTGACCTCGTAATCTGATCCTAAAATCTGATGGGACTTGACTCTTGCCCCTTATTAATATCTATATATATTTTTTATATACTCATACATTCATTCATAAATGCATGATGTATATTCGTTTTTCTTGTTCTTGTGTGAATACTATACTTAGATGACGGTGGTTTTGTGCTAATATAACGAGTGGACGTCTAACGAGGCATAGCATACCCTCGGTCATTCTTTGTTAAAGAGGGGCAAAGCAACCACGTCATCGTCATCGTACATAGATGACTGTAATCTCTTCTCGTATTTAGGTTCGAATTGTAAGTGAGGTCAAATATAAGGAAGACGTTACATATTAGTTTACAGTAATGGTGGATATTAGACGCCGGGGAGAAAATGAAACATATTTTCGACGGCGTAGAACTTGCTTTGTGACGAACGGCTTGAACTTTGACGAATCAAAAGTGGGTATTCGTCGCTGCCCACATCATCCTCGAGGCCTCGTCCGTAATGGAAAGCAAGTGAGATTGACAGTGGCCAGCATGAAGGTTGATGTCGGCAGATAAGCACATTCTATTCTACTTTCACCTTTTGTAGCAGGCTGGATGGACGAGGAGTAATTAAGGTCCCCAATGTCTGGCAATATTTTCAAGGCCCAATAATTGGCTGCTCTCGTCCATTAATTGTTGTATTATACAAGGTAGACAATATTGCATCTTTATAATCTGGTCAAGCTTTGAGTCGTAGATCAGTAGATGGCAGTTTGACGTCGGCTCTGCCTATCGATGAATCCATGATCCATCCCATTGTCCTCGGGCACATACTAGTTTTCTTTTAAAAGCACACAGTAGCTCTTTTAACATTGGTGTCCCTTCAACCTATGGTGTCTATTAAAAGTTATCGTTTCTCCCCAAAATAAAACAAAGAAGTTATGGTTTCTTAATTCTTAATGTTTTAATTAACTGCGACTTGTGAAAGGAGCGGTGGGTGAACTTCTTATCATTTATATGTTGGGAAAAGAAAGAAAATTAACAATTGCAGGCATTGTTGAATTGCAATGCATAAAACTTGATAATACTCACAATTTTGCTGTACATCGTTTTCCATTGAGAAGAATTGGTACGCAGCTCTATGCCTATCAACCAAAAATCGGCGCTGCCTGGCCCATTTGACGTCCGTTGACTTATCTTTTACAGCAAAGCCTCACGCCGACATGGTTTTCCTCCAACGGGGCCTTAACACATTGCTGGGCAATTTGTAAAGAAACATATGTTATCCATCGTCCCGCAATTTTTTAATTATTTTTTTTCTACGCCGAAATTTTTAAAAAAAACTAATTATTTCCTCTGTTCTTGTCGATTGCTTAATAGTTTGCGCCACTGGGAGGCTAGAATTGACTGCAGCGTGTATACAAATATATATAATTGGGTTCGTTGAATTAGAGTGATAGATTGCCTGTAAAGATATCTCGGGGTATCAAAGTATCGCATTTAAAAAATAAAAAGATAATTCATTATATCTATACGTTGCAGGCATGCTGCATGCGTGGAAAATGTAATTAAAGAGGATTTTAGAGCTGGATTTTTTTAACGTGGACTTCTTTGTTATATCATTGGAAATATTTGATGTGCCATGACATGTTAATTTTGTTGCTTTAATCTTGTAGGTTGAATCCAATTTATGCTATCATGAAAGGATATCATTTGAATAATAAAAGTGTAATTTACACCGTTTACCACCACTATTTAAAATATGTGCAATTACCACCACTAGAACATGAGTAATATTTAGTAGATATTAAAATATGTGCAAATTAATAATTTTTTAATTTAAAAACTTTGACACTCAACTTAAAACCCTGACTTTATAGGCTTCGTTTTGTTAGCATAGAATAGATATAAATACTATGAAAATTTTAAGTAGTCAATCTTACTAAAATAGCATTATGTAATATTTTTTTTAAAATGGTAAATACTTATTGTATTTTACATTTAATTTGATCATGATTATTTCCAGTGGGTCACTCAGTAAGCTTTCTTATATACAAAAAAAATGAAAATTATCTTTTCATATAAAAACAAAAAAATGAAACTGTCATCCATTATGTTAAGACGTCGTGGTAAATAATTATGTATGGAATTAGAAAATTGCTAACACAAGTATCATAAAATTCAAACTTTGACATGATTTTAGTCTTATAATTGTGTTCTGGGTAGTTTCTTCCCTGTTTTTGCCAACTCTGGTTTAGACTTAATTTTTCCATAAACACGGACCCTAAAATGAATACAGCTCACTCTATAGAAACAATACATGCGCCAACTCCTCTTTTCCAACGACCTTATCCTGATTTGAATCGAGATCCGAATGTGAAGATATACGTAAAACTAAATAATAGATGCGAACATTTTATTTGTTGCGTACTTCCATAATGCAACCAAACTTAAATGGAAATTTTTATTTTTATTGTGAACTAAATTCATCAGTCCTTTATTGTCTCGTATCAAATTATGGCTCGAAACCGAGACAGCTTGCCTTGCCTTGATTTTCTTTGGAGAATTGCATCATTAACATGCGAAAAATGCTGCTTGTGAAAGTGAAAGTTATTACGAGCGTAATCGCTTACTTTTGAGGAGTATTTATTATTTGGCCTCTATGACGTTAATGTAGCAAGAAAAAAGTTTTAGCAGCACTATTAAAACGCACGGATTCAACATTGTTCGATACTGGTTTTTAACATGGGCAATATATCACAACGAACAGATGAAAAATAAATTAGCTTGGCTGGTATCTTCAAGCTTGGTTCTAGATGTGATTGACCCAAAATTAAGTTATGGGCCTTAGATGCATTCAAAAACAACTAATCATTTTAAGAGACTCACTGCATGTTTTATGTTTCTAGTGACCACCCAATATCAATCCAGATGTAAGATTAAATATGGGAACAGCGCAAATCCCTAGCTCATACCATAGGATTATTACAAGAGAAAATCACGACCAACAACTTTGTAGCTTTGGCAAAAAAATCTTGTATGTAGACGAAAAAGACTATCACAAACTACGAATAAAACTGATACAATTTTTTTTCTCTGAAAGCAAAACTTGAAGAAGATACAAAGAGGTCTTTTTCATGAGCTGTATAAAATAGGGCGCAACCAATCATCCAGCCCATCATCACATGCGTTTCAACCAAAGGATTAACGAACCACCGACAGCTAACTTTCCATGGCATCAATAAATTCACTTGAGATTGCTGGCAGCATTGATAAAGCAATACCCACTCTACTGGTCTTTGTCTTTGCAGCCCTTTTCTTGGTCCGTAGTCCATACTAATGCTCATCGGACAGATCTCCATGAGCAAATCCCAAACGTGCCCAAATCAACCAATCCACGATACAGATCAAAGATAAGCAAGTGGGGTGGCAATCAAAAGTCTATTTGGTGGCTTGCAGATATAGTTCTCCTCTGAAATTAGCGAAGTTCCCCAAAGATATGGAGCAGAGACGCTGCAGAGGAGATCTACTATTTTGGTTCTCATTCTCATGTGGTGTCCTTCTCTATAGATTGTCGGGTGCTGATGCATATGAAAACTTCACTGTTGGGAACACCCTGGGGTGGTTTGACAAGCTCATGAAGCCGGAGGTCGATTATCAGAAGTGGGTAGTCGGCAAAAACTTCAGTCTCGGAGATTTTCTCAGTAAGTCCATAAAAGCTAAGACACTTCTCTGTCTAGATATATGGCCAAAATGACAAGTTCTGTGCGAGTTGTACATAGCTGTTGTTGGTTGATAATCTCGAGTGTTCCGCAGTTACAAGTTTGTTCATTAGTTCAGATATCTGACTTCTATTACCGTGAACCTTTTAGCCGTCGTCGTCATATATTTGTCTGACATCCTTTATTTTCTTAATATGTTTGCATGCTTATGCAGCGAATACGATTTTAAGAATTCATCGGTTCAGTCGATTGTATATAGAACAATGTCCAATTAGATTTCGTCTAATATCCACCTCCTCTGATATAGGAGATCCTATAAGTTCTGCCACAAATGTTCATAGTTTCAAGTCATAAGTAAATCTGACTCTCATCTTGTAAAATAAAATCTGCCCAATTCATATAATCTCCGAGATCTATGACATATGTAGAATGAATTTGATGTGGGATTCATCTTCTTAGGTGCTACGTACATAACCAGATTAACACCAGCTATTGATGGTTGGTTCATCTAAAAACTCTATCGATTCTTAAGTACTAAATCTTCTCCATGCAGTTTTCAACACAGATAAGAATCATTCGGTGATCCAAACGTACAACATCACAACCTACAGAAAATGCGACTACAACAACGCCGAAGAGGATGACACCATCCAGTGGTCCGCTGGTGAGCCAACAGTCTCCAACGAGGCTGTTACTGTGCCAGTTCCCCTGTTGAAGGAGGGGATGACTTACTTCTTTTCTGGAGATTATGATGGTGAGCAGTGTAAACATGGGCAGCATTTTAAGATTAATGTGACCCATGGAGAGGGACTTCCCAACAGTTTGAAGGAGGCGGATGCAGCGCCGGCTCCGGGAAATCCCGACGACGACAATTCGACTCCCGAGACAGCGGTGTCATCAAATTTCGACAAGCCCGTGGAGAGCACCGGGGATGATGATGATAAATCTGGGTCAAGCAGCTTGCTGTCGCCATGGTTTGTGAAGGTTGGAGGTTGGAAGCTGGGAGGGGTGTTGGGCTTTCTTGGTGTTGTTTGGCTGTCGCAATAGATTGAGGTGATGAGCATTATTGTTGGTAGTATAAGTATATTGTTTGGTGTATTTGATTTTGTATGGATATACAAATAGAATACAGGTGATAGGTCTTTATATTCATGTCACATAGTAATGAAATAAAATAAAAGCATTGAAGTTGATTGATTTGAAAATTGTTTGGTCAATGTAACTTTTTTTTTAAAAAATTTCGAATAACTTTCTTTAAACTCAGCAACGAAAAAAAGTTAAATTATTTTTTTATTTTTAACCCGAGAGTAAAAATCGATATGACATTAAAAGTACGAAAAATATTAATAATTTAAGAATGTTCGTGTACGTTAATTAAATTTGGTCAATCCTATATTTTGACAAAAAAATTAAAATGTAATTCTACCCCGTAGTTGTTTTACTCGAAAACAATATATTTTTCCTATTGTAATATATTTTTTTGTTATTAAAAATTATAAAATAATTATAATTTAAATTTATTGAAAAATTATCTTTCACCTTTCAAATAGTATATGTAAATATTTTTCAAATCAATAATTTTATTTTAGTTGCATGTATATTAGTAGCCGTCTACATGTGTATCGGTGTTCCTTCAAGTAGGTAGGTTGTTTGTTTGGGGAGGACTCCAAAGACTCGAATCGTGAAGAGGGACGAAGCGAAAATGGAGATCCAGCATCATTTGGACCACCGGCCGCCGCCGGCGGTGGGAGCATCTCCCACCTCCTCCACCTCCAACCCATCGTGGTGGGAGTCCATCTCAAAGGCCCGAGCCCGCATCCACGCCCTCGCCTCCATCCTCTCCGATCCCTCCCTCACCCCCCTCGCCGACTCTGACCGACCCGCCCTCTCCCTCCTCTCCTCCCCCGCGCCTCCGCCGCCCTCTCATCCGCCCTCTCCTCCCCCTCCTCCGGCTCTGGCGACGACCACCTCTGTCACTGGCTCTACGACACGTTCCTCTCCTCCGACCCCGACCTCCGCCTCGTCGTCCTCTCCTTCCTCCCCTTGCTCTCTGGCCTCTACCTATCCCGCCTCTTCCACTCCCCCTCCCCCTTCCCTCGCCGGCTTCGAGGTCGTCCTCCTCGCCGTCTATTCCTCCGAGGTCAAGCACCGCAACGGCAAGCCCCTTCTCGTCTCCGTCCCCGACCTCTCCCAGCCCTCCCTCTACCACACCCCCCGATCCCGATCCCCCTCCCCTCCCCTCCCCCTCCTCCGGTGCCGGCCCCTCCGTCGCCGTCCTCTCCGAGCCGCTCGAGGCCCACGTCGCCGTCAAGTCCACGAAGCGCGCCTGCATCGTCGGCGTCGCCTTCGAATGCTACTACAAGATGATCGCTCAGATGCCCGACTGGTCCAAGCTCGACCTCTGCGAGTTCGCCGCGGCCTGGGCCGGCCAGGCCTGCCCTTGCCGCAACGAGTTCGACCCCGTGGCCGGCAATGACGTGATTGACAACGTAGAGGATGGGATTGGGGATTTGGCGATCGAGGGCTGTAAAGAGATGGAGCAGGGCGGGAGGACGGTGGATGTGGCGATAGAAGATAACAAGGTGGAGGAACCTAGTAGTAGCGCAAGAGGGTCCAGGATTCCACTACCATGGGAGCTTTTGCAGCCCCTTTTGAGGATCCTTGGTCACTGCCTGCTGGCGCCGTCGGTTGGGCCGGACGTGAAGGATGCGGCGTCGGTGGCGGTGCGGAGCTTGTATGCCCGGGCCATGCACGACCTCGTTCCCCAATCTATTTTGGCCACGAGAAGCCTCATACATCTCGACAAGTCGACAAGGGCGGCGGCCAGGGAGGCGACTGCAGCTGTTGCCCAGGCGGCTTCAAACCCCAGTACTCCCAGTAAGCCTAAGAAGCCCGAGATTCTCTTGGTTTCCAAGTAAATGATAGACCGACGCTGCTTATCTCATCGTATCACAATTGGTTTGCTTTCGGTTGCTCATGTACCTTGGCTTCAATGTGAGTGTTGTGCCTTTTTTTTTCTAGCTTTCTCTGGAATCTTATATTGTTTACTCTCATTTGTTGTTTAATCTAGCTTCCTTGGTGGTTGCATCATAACTTGACCTAAAAAGAGTCTTTGTGGAGAATCTGGAGATCGTTTGATTTTCTATGTTTAATTTTTAGTTGGGTTTTGTTCTATATGTATGTTGAGGATATTGGAAATGTAGCTAACCCTTTCACAGTTGTACTGTTTTAGACATTTCATTATTGGTGGGGGATGTTTGTGCTATCTATTTTGTTGGGACCCGAGTGATGGTGTGTTTCTTAGAACTTGTTCAGTTTGACCTGGAACTCAGCTTGCAATGACTGTTTAAGTTCCTTAGAAGGAATGAGAGGAACGTATGATCCGTCTGATTGGGTACTGACTAGCTAAGATACATTAACGATCATTTGTTAACTTCGGGCATCTGAAGCGAATAGAAAATGTTCCACGTTAAAGCGAATACTTACAAGCTAGATTAGTATACTGTTCTGTGTTTTGAAGAATTTATGTCGTAACATTTTTTGAAACGCTATAATTTATTTAGCCTATGGTTATGTTATTAGATCTCCATAGACCACCCTTGAATGTGTTCTGATTTTATTATTTTTCTTCCTATCAATTTTTCCTGTTATTTTCTCTCTTCATAGCCGGCTAACTATTTGGAGTGATTATAGGGAGTTTTGCAGTTGGTCACAATTAGGTCACTATTCTTCTTTCACTGCTTTGCTCAGTCGGAGTTCCGACGATGAATATACTGCTTTCTAGTATGTTCTGTCCAGTTGATTATTTGAAAAATATGTTGCAAAAAACTCGTGTAGGGCTCTATAATGAGGTAATATAGATCTCACAGACCTATCCAAGTCCCAATTAGTATTGCTTTTTGCCTTGGTAAGGACGCGAGATCGGGGTAAGGATAAACATACTTCGCCTCGATCATTGGTTTACTTAGTTTAGGCTTGCTGCTGCTTTGGTTGTGAAGATTGGAGGTTGGAAGGTGGGGTGGGGTGTTGGGGCTTCTTAGTGCTGTTTGTCTGTCACAACAGATTGAAATGGTGAACATTATTGTTTGGTATTTTTGAAAGGTCATGCAAAATCATGTTTGATTCTACGTTGATATGAAATACAAGTAATAGTTGTCTATATTCATGTGACAGTGGGAGAAATAAAAGCTTTTTTTTTCAAAGTAAACCTATGTGCACAATGTGGACATCCTGAACTTTTTAGGAAGGAAGGCATCCTTTATTATGGGGAAGGGTTCAAAGAAAGAAAAAGTAAAAACAGGGGAAGCAATCGATTTCTTTTACGTGGAGTTATTTTGGTTGAAAACAATCTGAGTAGCATTAGTGTGTCGAAAATTTGTCTCTAAACTAGTTCGCTGAAGCTGTCTTTAAAATGCTGCATAAATTCCTGCCATTCAAGGTTGAGCAGTCCGAAACTCTTTTGTCGGGCCATTAACTGACTTCTGTCCAGGGAAGCACGGTTAGTAAATTTTGTAACTCGAGAGTGCAAGTCGTTAATTTTAAATAAACCTGACTTGGCCGTCGCTAATCTGGCCACACTTAGCTTCAAACCACCGGGGTGTTTTTAAAAAATGTGTGCCGGATGCAGCTGCCAGTGCAGTCCCAACAATGGTCGAAAAAAGTTTTGTTTTAACCCGTCAGTCGGATTGACTGACGTGTGTGATTTTTTTTTTTTGAATGTAAGGTCTGATCTTAGCCGTCTTGCTTCATGTCTTAGGAAACATATTCTCATACAATTACATTATTGCGTTGTCTTTAGTTTGAATCTTTCATAATACAAATTGGGGCCTAATCAGGCTTCCCGAGTGAACTTCACGTAGATATCATAATTAGGGCCGTAAACTAGCCAAGCAGAAATATCTTTTTAAATTTGAGGTTATTTTTAACAAGTATGTTTGGGCTTGTTTGAGTGCTCGACGAGCTTTGAAATATTATACGTCGAGTTGAGCTCATACAAAATTCATGATGTTTAGGCTGGCTCATATTCAGCGCACTATGTTATAGAGCCGAGCTTGAGCTAAGCGAATGCATGTATTTGGCTCATGCTCAACTTATATGGAATTAAAAAAATTTTCCAACACTATATAAGTTCAATATGACCTCAATAATATTAATAAGCTGAGTCGAGTAAAATATTTTTCGAGTTTGAACATATCGAGTTCAAATTTTGAATCAAGTCCAGACAAACACTCTGTAGCTCAAGTTTTGTTCATTATTCAACGAGCTATTAATTTTGAACTGAATATTTTTTCGAGTACAAAATTAATGAACACGAGTTCAAGCCAAACGTAAAATACTTACTGAGCAGGTTTGACTTGTTTACATCCCTAATCATAATACTCTTGGCTAGTATTTTACAAGTTTGTGTTAATTTTTGTATAGATAATTAGATTAAGTTATAATTGTTACAAAAAAATATTATTTTTTAAGTGATAATTATATGATATAACAATAATAAATTATTTTAAAAAAATTGAATTTGGCTTTCCATGATGAGTTTAAATTATATGCATGCCTTTTTTTTCAACAAACCCGTAGTATCACAAACCAAAGGAAAAGAGTTTATAAAAAAAGCATAATTAGACCATGTCAAGACTAGATGTTCTTTCAAAATAAAGAAATTATTAGAAAAAGTACTTAATATAAATTTTATATGAACGAATAATTATAGATAAATAACTTAGAGTAAAAATATAGAAGTAATTCAAAAATAAAACAAAGCAAACATTTTTGTTGATAGAGTAAAATTTTACTTCAATAACCCTTAAAATAGTTAAAGAACTACAAAGGGGAAAATGACTCTAAGGAGTCTTTACATAATTCCAAGTAAAAGTTAAGAAGGAAATCTCAAGGATCAATAATTTTGTTTTTGTAGTCTAGGATTTCTGAAGAAAACTGAACTTGAGAATTAATAGATATAGTCAACAGACCATGGTGTATTTTGAGTTCTTCAAATAGTCTTTTATTTCACTCATATCAAATGAAAGAGACATAAGCAGCAAAAAAGTTTCAAGAGGAGACTTGTATGTGTATTTTGCAAACGAAAAGTAAGAAGTCAATTTTTCTTGTCATTAAAGGAGTTGACTTTTTACTATAAGAGCACTCAAAGAATAAATGGTCTCTAGCTTCCAGGCAAACCTCACAAAGAGAACATCTGTTAGCAAGATGAAATCTTTTCTTTTAAAAATTGTCTAGAGTTAAGATCTCATTTAATATAACCAACCAAACAATAATGCATGCCAGTTTGTTTGGTATTTAGATCAAACAATAATTGTTATGACACTTTTGGAGAAAAAAGTCTCAAAAAGTTCTAACAATTCTTGAAAGAAAATTTTCCTGTAAAAGATAACCCCCGATACTATCATCCACATGAGATAAGAAATGAGTATTCTCATATAAAAAGTTAAGAGTTTTTTCTATGTTTGTAATATTAAAGGTGAAGGCTCAAGAACCATAAATGATGGATTATGATATAGTGTGAGAAGTGTTTCTTCCAAGATTTGTAATAATTCGATGACCTAGTGTTAGGATGAGAGGGCACTAATTAAGCCAAGGGTCAAGTTAAGTGAATGTGTTTATGCCATTACTAATTACATAGAAACAACCATGGGCAATTTTTCTCTGTTGTTCCAAGTGTGAGACCTACAATTTGTACTCACAATCCATATAGATCTACCATGTAAATAAACTCTATTAATCTACTTCACCCATAAACTATTTTTATTAATTAACACTCGTTAAAATAATTTTGCTAATCTAACTTTATGAACCTCGAAAATATCTTGGATACTAAAACCGCCTTCAATAAAGGCTTGCAAATTTGCATCCAGCTAATATTGTAGAAACCATCAATGTTCCCTTTTCAAAAGAACAAAAAGAACAATTTAATAATGAGTTTTAGAACGTGCTTTAGAAGTGTAAATGTGGAAGTTCAATAGTAAGACATGTCATTAAGGACATATTTAAGAGTTAGAGGTAGCCGGTGTAAGATAGTAGATATGATTTTCATTTTTAAATCTTAACTCTAATCATATCAATGAGAATAATATACATGGAATAAGAAAACTTCTTTGAATTAAAAGTAGACCCAAATAAAGAATAGGGAGCAACTAAAAGGTAGACCCAAAGAAAGAATAAGGAGCACTTATAGTCAAACAAACTATGAATGTCTTCTTTATAGACGAAACATAAGAGATGAATATGACATTTTTAATAATATTTGTTTTTTAACCCAAAAAAGGTACAAAAGTCATGTATGGAGGATTTTACATATTGTGGCGAGAAAGGAGGGTCTTCAATGAATGAAGCAAGTATGTTAAACTGAATTTTACAAGTGATAACACAATTCCTTAGAATTGAAATAAGAATTTAATTTAAGTGAGACGATTATTTCAAGCCGAACTTGAATAATTATCTTAATCCAATTCCTAATTTCAAAACTCGAGATGAATATATCAAAATGAAGGTATTAGAATAAGAAATGATAAAAATTAACAAATGAAGAAGGAAGAACACGACCTATTTTTTAAGTGCTTTGTGGATCTGCGACATTCTTCTATACTTTCTAACCAAGAAAGAATAGGGTTTCACTAATTCTTTTAAGTATACACTTCTTCATTTTGATGTTAAAGAGTGTATATTTACAAGCACAAGATTCTTTTATTTGACGTGGGAGAGGAGACTCTACTTACAACTACAAGCTTCTCTCAATATAGTAAATATACACTCAAACACATTAGTTTGATCGATTACAATATGAATGAAGATGTAGCCTATCATAAAAGCAAAATGATGTAGAAGGTTAGCAAACCACTCTTTGATGATTTTTTCTAAGTGTTTCAAACTTATTCATAAAGAAAATAAGTCTCATGCAGCTTATTCATAAAGAAAATAAGTTTCATGCTTTTAAGATAACGTCTTAACGGGAAAGGCAAAATAAAATTTCAAACTAACTATCATTTGAAGAATTTGGCCGCAAATGATCAGTTTCCAATCATCTCTTCGATTATGCTTTCGAACACGACCGATCTTTTATCATGCTTTTGATTAAGCTTTCGATTGCTAAATCTGAAAAACTTTCTCTTTCTTGATTTTTTCCACTTGATCTAATTTTTAATTTATGAATTCTTTAATTTTTTGAGTAGATATAACTTAAAAAAATTTATGACTTTATTAAAATTCTTGAACCAAACGGTGGGGCACCGTACAAACTTAGCAAGCTGATCAATTAAAAGACGTTGTGACTTGCAGACCAATTGACGGTAATCACATGATTGACACACAACAGACTTAATTTGTTAACAAAAGTCAATAACGACGTTTGCAAGAGACTCGGGGACACCCGCGTAAGTTCCAAATAGTTTGTATAAATTACTGTAAAAGAGACCATTTTTTATGAGCTCCGTGCATGAGACGCTCAATTTCATATTTAAAAGAAGTAGATCATTCAATTATATCCGGACTATATGAGTTGCAATTGTAATATAAAATCTAAACAATGCCGTTTTTGGAGATGAATCTTAGACAAAAAGCTTATTAATATATTATTCATTGAAGTTCCAAACTTGATATAAAAATTCATTTAACCTTAGTATTTTTATTTTTAAGTCTTAATCACATAATAATAATAATAATAATAATTAATTATTATTATTATTATTATTATTATTATTATTATTATTTTCGTCGTTAAACCATTTCACCTGACCCTAGAACAAGACAGATGACTACAAGGTGATGGATTTGTTTACATTTCCCACATCCGAGTTCCGAGTTATGTCATCCGTTCTTTTAAGGCGGGTAAGTGGAAAAGGGTCCGACCCGTTATTCGACGCTTCTGGTCTCTCTCGTCTCGTAGACCTCCCGACGAGAATGGCGATGGCCGCGACCGGCATCGGATCGGGTCAGGGCTTGGGGGGCGGCCATGGACGACGCCGAGTTCCGCAAACTCCTCGACCTCTTCCCCGTCGTCCGCTCCCGTGACTACCACGTTTCTTTCTTCTCCCTTTCATCTCTCAACATCTTAACACGGACTTAGTTTTTTGTTGATGTAGTTTTCTTAGTGCCATCGTTGATTTCGCCGTTTTTTTGTGGTTGTTGATGCATGACTCCTTTTTCCCCTACCCCCAATTTTATGATTCGTGATTCTCATCCTTCTCTTCGTTTTATAGCTTAGGTAAATTGTAGTTTTTGCTCTGTTGATGGATATGTGGATCCTGTTCGTCGAGATAGACCGCCTTCGTGCCTCGGATTTTGCTTATTATTGTGCTAATCTACTTGTATCGGAAATTTCAGGCCGAGTCGGAGGCATCGAAAGCATCAACTTCCCAATCTGCTGCAAATGAGGTTTGAACATATTTCTTATAATTGACACATGCTCATTTTTTTAAATAACTTTAATTTTTGCTCTGCTCATTGGGTAATTATCTCTATTGAAAGATAACTAGCTGGCAAGATGCTTGGGCAGAGGATGATAAGGAGGGTAAAACATCAAAAAGTTCAAATAAAGAAGGTACTAAGATTTTTTTTTTAATGGATGGTGTGAAACTATATGGACACTGCATTTTCAATCTACAAATCAGCTTCAGCTTCTGTAGAGTAGCTGGATTAGTTACTTGGAATTGAATTTCATGCAGCTATATCGAATTCTATATTATTGATGATTTGTCATTTTATGACCTAATATTTTCCTTCTACTTATTAAATGAGCTTTCAGGGATGTGCGAGTTATGGATATTTTTCAATGTTATCTATTATGTTATTCTTATTCTGGTCACCAAGGGGTTAGTTCTGGTTAAGATGATGTTAACTACGAATTGAGATTTGGTTATGGAAGATTATGTAGTTGATGAGGTGGGATTAAGGAATAACAAAGTTGCTCAAATTTGGGTTTCGAAGCATAATATCAATGAGTAATTAATGCAAAGATTGCAACACCACTTTACGTGTATATTAATTGTGTAATGACCCGAGTTTTTTAACATACAAACCCTAAACCAAGGCTATTATTGTGTATCTTATTCATGCGCATGTGTGACATAAAGTAAATGAAACATCACTGCAGAATAATTTTTATGAGTCATCGCTATCAAATATCAAAACTATACAACTAACATTTATCACATAATCATTAGGTATAAAATAACCATGCTTGTCCTCTGAGTTCAATGTGTTCGGCCACAAAACCTTCTAGTTCTTTATACAATCTACTCCTAGAGTGGAGCTTCTCTATTCTATCTTCATATTCTACCTTAATACTTGCAAACAACATTACATTAGCTCGCTCAATATTACCAATGATACTACGCCCACAACTAAATATAAAACCTATAATCAACGATTGGTTAAACTACATAAATACCGATTCCATTTAATTATTGCATAACATGGTATAATCATAATCATAAATTACAATAAAAAGAACATAATCATAACATAATATAACGTAATTGAAAACATAATTTGCATAATATATCATAAATCAAGTTAACTTAAAATTAATTAAGCAACTGATTAACTTATTCATACTTAGTTCATTAGATGAACCTAATACGTAATGAGTTTGTACATAACTTGTTGAGAATGACATGGTCATGTTAAACCCATCATTATAGCGTCAACTCACAAGTGATCACATGCGTTGTAGATACATGACATGCTGACGTAGTCAGTAGAGAAAACCCTTACAAGGGGTGTGCACCGCAATCACCAAAATAATATGTCTAATAAACTAGTCATATACATATAGAGAATCGGCCAAAAGGTCTAGGTTCTCGTATGCCTTATTTCCACTGAAAATAGTTAAGTTGTTGGCCTAGTACTTAAACTTAACTTGTGAAAACATAAAAATATATCTTAGTCATATATCTTATCTTATTTATTTCTTATCATACATGATTATATCATATATTTTGTTTTCGATTAAAAATATCGGCCATGACTAATTCTATGCATCTAAACTAGACAAACTCCCTAAATAATGACCAAATAGACTTGGATATCGTGACAAAGTCCTTGCCCTCATCTGTAATGTGCCCTCATCCTAAACAACTACGATAAGCCTAGTATTATTGCCCATCATATCCTACATGATTGTGGATGAATGTCATGAGATACATTAATAGAATAAGTGTACACCATAATCATAAGAAAATATAATTCAATTCATATTTCATTTATACTTTCATGGTCACTCATTCATTCTTATTCACATTAAGATCAATAAAATTACATCATATATCATATACACATTTATTATCAGAATGAATATAAAGTACACCTTAGACATCATGCATTATTATGATAAATCAGTCATTTTTACACCACATATGTCACAGGGCCCTTATAAATAATGATATTAGTTATTTAAACCAATATTACTATGATAGTACATAATTAATGTCATTTATTATTAGCTAATTTAATAATAATTTAATAATGACCAAACACAAACATGCCTATAAGAAATAGAAATAAGTCACCTTTATCTTAATTTTAGAACCTTGTTTCTAGCTTTTAAGAAGCACTTGAACATGTTTAATATGTGTTTTAATAAGCAATTACAAGTCTTAAGTAACTAGGTTTTAAATATAAAAATTGGACAATTTTCCCCTTAAAATAAATCGGTCGTAATGTCCAATGTATAAATTTGATTTAAATGAATTTTGTTGCTTTGGAAAGCTTATTTCCAGACCTATAAGTTTTATTTCATGTGATTTCTCTGAATTTCAATGTTTTGCCATCTGTATGTATGAACTTGAGGTCATGTTTCTAGTAGATTTTAAAAAATCTAAGGATAGATACTATCAACTTTTTGATTAAACATGAAAAAATCTTAACTTTTTTCGTGATTCTTATTCAACATATGATGTGTATGCATAATCTACGTGAAATTATCATCTAAGCTTCAATTATTAACCTTTAACCTTATTGACTTCTCCTATAACCCAAGTCTTAATGATCATTCTTAAAAGAACTTGATCCAAAATCGCTAAAACTCGTAGAAAGAAGAGTTAGAAAATGTTTTCTCCACAAAGTAACAATTGAAGAGGGGTGAAGAGGGTGTGGACGATCACAGCCTAAAAGGGAGCAGGAGATGAACAACATTGAATTGGAAAGGGAGCTTCTCTTATGTCCTTATATACCCCCTTAGCCATCTTATATCCAATTAATCACTTTTTACCTACGTAGGAGAAAATACTGAGTAGCTTCTACCCTTAAATAAGCATTCTGTCCGTCCACGTAATTAAAATTCTTAGTAACTCTTACATCGATCTAAAACACATCTTCTAAGATGAATATAGACCGTGTTTTTGGTCGAAATTGACCAATATGTGCAATCTAGTGTATAACATCACAAAGTATACTGGACTCCACTTAAATTAACCTACTCGGTCAATGTTAAGTGTTTAGCTTTGCGTTAATTTTTATTTTATCTTAACAGACACCTTGTTGATGATGGACTTGGTTCACATGTGACTGCGTCTAACTTGTTCACCATAATATTTTTTCTTTCTCCATTTATTTATTAACTTAGTTACTTTATATAGACCGAATCAAACCTTTGTTAAAAGGTTCTTTAACATCCTATTTTCATTAATAAAATATATACTCCATGTCCTATAATCTTATTATTTCTTATGAAGTTATAAGTTTGGTCAAGACTGTTTGTCCAAAAGAAATATCTTGTCCATATACCATGTATTAAATTTTTTCTAGTTATCCATCGACTTGTAAAAGTCATAACTCAGTATGTAGAACTCCGATTGATGTGATTCTTGTTGCATTAAAAACTTTGGGACATCTACTTTTCTTATCTTAAAATTTCATAATTTTTGAGCACAAAATCCAACGAGATGAAATTTTTGAAGTTTGCTGTGTTCAATTTGTCCAATACTCGAAAAATGCTTAAATCGCCAGGTAATACAATTTCAATTACATGATCATCTGATTTTGGAATTGACTCTTTCCTTCCATTCAAATGTTCTCATTTGACTTTTAAATGCAATAATTGAATATGGAGTGGCTAGTGATCTTTTTGTGAGAAAAAAACTAAAGTTGAATTCTGTAATGTTGTTCATTAACCTTGCAGATGCATTTTGGAAAAAACTAAGGCTGGCAGCAGAGAAGAAGGTAAATCAATTGTATTTCCTTGAAGTTTTATTTTATTTTTTTTATTATTTTCCTGTTTGCCCACAAAACCATTGGTTTTCAACATCACTTGCTACCTATGTCAAGCTATTATTATCTTTTTTTCTTAAGGTTAGTAACTGTTTGTCACATTCAAATTGCTTTCTTCATAGCTTCTCTTGTGCTTTCTTATGTGTTGGGTGGTTGTATTTCTTTCCTGTGATGGGCCTTTTAGTGGTTAAGCTTTGTGGAAAATTAATAAGCCATTCGCCTATATTTAGGCAGATGCTAAACTAAGCTTTGAAGTGTTTCCTTTTGTACTATATTGTTCTTCTCAAAGGAAAAGGAGAGTACAGAAATGCGAATGTAACGAGCATAAAGAATTATTGCAAAAAAATGCCTATATGGTGGGTTCTGTTGAATATAGCTAATGATATGATTATTATCTGTTCGTTCGCTTATTGCCATTGTTCCTATTGTATGGAAATAATGATTTGACCAATCATTTGGGACCTGGTTTATCACTTCTGACAGTGTGCTTCTGTTTGTCTGATGCAAAGTTATTTTGATTTAAGATGACGTATATCAGGCTGAATTAATTTGCATTAAGTATGTTGGCTTTTTCATACTGACAAATTGGTCGCTTCATTGATCATTTTCCTATGGTAGTTCATTGCACTTGGTCAATCATCTAGTGATTTTTATGTTAACAACTCTCTCTTTTGCAAACATCTAAGCAGCCATCAGTTTATCTAGTCTAGCATATCATTGATGATGCATGAGCCCTTGGGATTATTGGCAGTTACTTCTATTAGTCAGGGAAACATCCTGTGGTCTTTTCTCCCTCTGGTTTTCCTTGTATTGTTGATGCACTTTTTCGCCAAGCTTTTGGCAATTTTTTATGTCCCTTGATTGCCATGTGCTCAGTTTTGTGATGAATTTTAGTCACATAGGTTGCCTTAATGTGATTCATGGACTACGCATTACTGATTGAGCATTTTGGGGTTCCTCTATTTCTTCTACCCAGCCCCAAGAAGCTTTTCTGTAATCCACCTAATGTAAATATTTGATGACAAAGAGAATCCCTAAAATATATAATCTGTTAAAACATCAAGAGTGCTGCATTTATGGAAGGCATTGTCGTTATGTGGTTTTATTGGGAAAGTAAGTAGACAATTGCATATGTGTTGTGAGAAAAGTTTACTATTCTTAATTTTCATCAACAATTCAGTCTATTTATACCTGCAAATTTCAGTTAAATCACGAAGAAGCTGAGTCTTTCATTGCATCTTTCCAGAGAATTCACAAGACACTTGTAAGTGTTAATTGGATGGTGATTACTTGTTCTTTTTAATGTACCAATTTCTTTGACCCTAGTGTCTCTTTGTAATTTCACAATATACTCAGATTATTTGTCATTTTTTAAGGTATTTGAGAAACTAAGCCCGAATGCTGCTCGCAATATCCTTGGATGCAAATAGATGCAGGTAGCAAGCGTCTAATGTTAGTCTCATTTTCCATCAAATATTAGATCAAGTCTTATGTGAAGATCTGGGGGGGGGAAGTCTTATGTGAAGATGGTCAGTCCCTTCCATTTTTTATTAGTGGTGACGAGTGCACTTTCTATCAATCCTGGGAAGGCGTATTGCCTCCATATTTGAGGTATGGAAAGGGATTTCGAGTGGTTTTCTCAATCATTTCCCCACCGCAGTATTCAGACATTTAGGTGATACAGTCAATGACTGATTTATACTGAATCCTTAGCTTCTGAAGGATTAGATGTAATGTTTTTGGACGGTTACAACTTCTACGGTTTTTAAACCATGTTTGACTACAACACATTTGGCATGGTTACCTACACCTGAAATTGGTTGGTGTTATTTGGTTCTGTAGAGGGAAAAACCGAAAGGGTGTCGTCGTATTTAAGAAGTGTAACTGCTCAGAGATTTGTTGGTGAAGGTGGAACCTGAGAATGTGATTTTAGGGGGAACGATGCGATCCTCTAAAATTAATCTTAATTTTATATCTAATGTCTAATAAAGTAAGATTTAATTTATTAATAAAAATAGATTATTAATTTTTAAATTTAATTATTTTTTTGAATGGAAGACGATATTTGGGCTGGTGTGGTAAGGCACGTGCAAAGATTACTCCACCAGGAAGCCATTCTCATCACATCTGTTCTCGCACTGAGTCGTTGCCATTGCTCGTGGCAAAATTGAGAGATGGGCGGTACCGTGTCATCCACGTACATCTCTCCTTTTTGGAAGATGTATGTAGTGTATCACAAGCAAAATTGGACCATGCGGTTTTTGTGAAACATGACCGTGTTTACTGTCATATATATATATATATATATATATATATATATATATAAGGATTATTCCATCCAGATTCCAAGACAATTGGTTAGTGGATGAAGTTAAGGAACAGTGAGTTACGTAGTTTTTCTTCTTTTTTGTGTGTGTGTTCAAGCGTGAGTGACATGATTGGGTAATCTCAGAATAAGAAATCCAACAGAGAGACAAAAGCATAAAGCGCCTGCAAGACGCGAGAGGTGTCTCTCATGCTTTTCCCCTACAAAATCATAGGAGGTTGTGGCTCATCGTTTTGATTGTTTGAAGGAGAGGCTAAATAAAGGTTCACAAAATGGGCGACGTTTGGCACCAAGGCTGGTGCCTGAGAAAGAGTCTTGGTACATGCTGCTGGCTCGTCTCTTTCTGAATTATACATGTATTTGTATGCTTCAATTCTGTCCGCTTTCGGAAGTCGTTGTAAACTTTTTGGTGGTTAAACCACCCCACTTCGCGTTCTCATTTCTCTCGCAACAAGAAACAGAAACAAGTACTTCCTTCGCTCTTTTACTCTACCTACCGGTCAACATTGTCGAGCCGCCTTATTCCCGATCATCAGTTGGGCGGAGCACAATTCCTCGCCGGCCAAAAGATTCCCTATTTCTTTCAAAAAAACAGAAGAAAAATTAAAAAAGATTTTCAATTTCACGTGGGCACAATACTTCCGCCAATTTAGATGGCCTCACATTTTCGAAACAAATAAATACTGATTTAAAAACACTTTATTTCTTAGCAGTCTCACCACAAAAGATAGGTTCACTTGCCTCTTTTAAAATAACTTAGAATCCATTTTTAAAGGACTTATGAACCCAAATCTTATATTAATAGATAGAATACAAATAATAATAAAATAAATCCTCACAGTATAAGTCATCGAGATAAAAATCTCAAACCTAATAAATAGATCAATAATATTACATCAATACAATAAATGAATTAGTTATTAATTTAATGCAACGATAAATACTTTACATCAGAAAGATAAACCAAATAGTCAAATTATAATAAAACCAATTATCTCTTAAAAATGTCTATTATAATTAGGACTTAATAGATTATTTACATGTTTTAAAAGGGTACAATACCTTTCTTGTATAAAAATGAATGTCTTTCACAAACAATTATACTTTTTAAAAAGACACCACCTTCAAATTAGCCATGTGAAGACACACATTTAGAATTAACCATGTGGTTTGTACTCATTTAGATTTAACGAGATAGAAGGAGGAATCAGAAAAGGTTTTACATAAATTTAGATGCAAATCTAGTGCTCGTTCACTAGCCCTATTAATGGTGGAGGGATAGTAGGCGATAATAGGGGGCACAATACGTGGGTTTTATCTTTATAAATAGACTAATATTATAATTGTTAAACATATAAATAACCAAATTAATAATTTTAATATAAATTTATTATTTAAAGTTAATTAAACCATAAACCTAAAATGTTATGAAAACATCTAAACTATAAAAAATGATAGATATAAATTAGGGAAAATTTTATAAGTGTTACGCTTCATATAGTTTATATAATCTATATTTTTAATTTGAACTTATTTTAGTAGGTCTCACAAAATAATATTTATATATATTAAAAATAGCGTGCATAAATAAGAAGTTGATAATTTTTGTCTTTTTTAATATCATTATCACCTACTTTTAAATTTTTAAAAGTTGCACAAGTTAATAGACTTTGAAATTAAATTTTATTATATTTACTTTGATAATTAAGATAAAAGGGTTAGAAACAATAGATTGTGGTACCCATTAATTGCTTAAAATAAAATGTGTAGCTCTTAGAAGCTATATGAGGTGTAACTCATGTATATATGATTTGTATAAATTAATTTACTCTTGTAGAAAAAATAAATAGGAAAAAATATCAAAATTTAGAATATTTCACATAAAAAACACAGTAAATTTAATGGAAAAATCATTAATGAAATAGTTCCCAATGCAAAAAATTAAATATCATACTTATTTCATTAATATCCAATGGACAATTATTCATTACATATATAAATATTTATAACCATGAGATGGAATAAACCCCTTGTGAAAAATGCAAATAAAATTTTGCAGAGAAAATATTCAAAATATCTAATGGATAATTATTTGTTGCATATACAAATGTTTGTAAGCATGAGATGGGATAAAATTATTTGTCTTTCAAAAGAGTTACACTCTTTAAAAAACACCCCCTTAAAATTAGGCATATAAAAATATCCCTTTAGAACTAAATACGTGTTTCGTACCCATTTAGATTCAACGATGAGTTAAAAGGATTCTAGACAAATTTGATACAAATTTCTTTTTGCCCTATTAATGGTAAGAGATAGTAGGGGATAGTCATATGTAAAACCCGTGACTTGAGTCAGAGTTTTACGGGAGTAAACCAGTCGGTTCAATTGTCGGTTTGAGTCGAGTTAGCTTCATGGATCGCGAGCTGAGTTGAGGCCAGCTGTGAGTTATGAGCGATGAGGGTCATGTATGCTCAAGTGTACGATGATAACACCTAAAAGATGATGAAAAATAAGTTATCAAGTATATGGAGGTATGCAGTATTGATTGTTTTTTTATTTGATCGTAAAATAGTTTTAGGCCGAATGAGGAATTAGGACGCGTTAGATCATATTCGGGTGGGTTATTAGTTATAGAGCATGTTATTTGGATGTTGTTGTGTTTGTTTTATTTTATGGGATTTTTCCATATTTTTCTAGATTTTTTAGAATTTATTACGAACTAGTTATTATTTTGACTCGAGTAGGAATCGAGTCAATACTTATTTACGAAACTGCCACTAGAGCATTTCTTCTCCCTCCGACCCTTCTTCACCCAAACCCTCGCCGCCCACTTTGTTCGTCGCTGCCACCACCGTCGACTGTCGCCTCGCCGCTGGAACCAACCGCCCGTCGTCCCCTCGCCGTCATCGTGTCGCCCCGACCTGACCGACCCCGGCCACCATCTCGCAGCCACGACGCCGGAATCGCCCCACGAAACCACCTCGGCCTTCGCCAATCCGAGCCGGATTCCGCCGCCGTCCAGGCCGCTCCGCCGCCACTGTGACCGTGACGACCACCCTCTCGCCGTCGCCGACATTTCCCCACCATCCCGACCGCCGTAGAGGCCGGCCGGAGCCCCGATCGAAGCACGCCGCCACCGCCGTCAACGGCCATCGCCGCCTCGGCTATCCTGTTTGACACCACCATTGGACCAAGCTCATCGAGCTGGTGCCGATAGACCCCCTGATTACCCCGTCCCAAATCATCGCCGGAAAATCGTCGGAATCCGCCGAAAAACCGCCGACACTCGTCGGAAAACCGTCGAAACCGCCGAAAAATTGGATTCATGGGAAATTCGCCGGATCATCCACCGAACACACCTGGTCCAATCTGATCGGACTTTGGATGCCACAAGGTGCCGAATTCGAGTTTTGAGCCACGAAACGGAAACCTTAGACGTCGCCGATTTTTTAGGACGCGAGGTATAATTTATTTTAATTTAATTATTTGAAAGAATTGATTATTAGAATTACATGCTAGGATTGGTGAATTGTATGTTATAATAATATATATAAATATAGATTTGATTAAGGATAAAATATGAAATTTGCTTGATTGAGTGGTGTGAAAAATGGAGGCTAAGAAATAAATTAGGGTAACTAGGTAATGATCATGATCTAATGCAAATTAGCCTAAGTAGGCTTGCTAGAATTGATATAGGTTGATGTGTGATGGTTGATGCGTGATTGTGTGTGCATGCTATAGGATGTGTGATTCATCATGCGGGCGTTAGTTTTTAGCTTGATTGTGTAGGTACGGTGTAGGAGCTCGCCGCCTAGGCGCGTGGACCCGTTTGGAGCTTCTACCAGGTCCGTTTAGGACTCGTTCTCTGTTTTACGCTACTCTATTGTATATTTGATTTATCATGTGCAGGACGAGTTAAGTGGCATTTTATCGGATCCCACTTAACTCGGGTCATTTAGCCAACAGTTTTATTTCGGATTAATAACCCTCGAGGATGAGATCCCTCCAGTTTGTTTTCGAACTTCAGATCCAGCTCACGATGCCTTCGGGCCTATTGTATAAATCCTAACCCAGGCCTATATATGTATAGTTTTTGTGTTTTCGGTGAGAGATGGGATGAGGGGTACTTGCGGCCACGTCTTCAGATAGGGTGTGTGCTCGGAAGAGCGGGCTCTGGAACTGGGGAGAACCTACTTCGTTCCTGAAGGATCCGGACAACTCCACCTTTGAGTTCCTCAAACCCGGAGAAGCGTGGAGGTTTACGGGTACTGCAATGCAACGCATGTCTAGACTTGTGGTTCAAAGGGTACTGAAGGCGACTGCCTGAGAGTGCTCGGCCTTTGTGCTCAAGGCCAGGAGTAATATGGAAGGTGCAGAGGGCGGTAAGGAACGAAATTTGATGCGAGAAGTGATAGAGAAATGGCCGAGGGTATAAGAATGAGAAAGAAAGGGATGCTGTCACTCGAGCGACGGCGACGGCTCCCGTTTGTGCCCTGATGAGAGTTCTTGAGGAAGTATATGGTTTGATTCAACAAGAGAGTTTGCTCTCCTGTGCCAGGTTGATATTAGTTATTTTCCGGGCCGGTAACACTCGTTACTGACGGTTTTTCTATATATATGTAGGTGAGGAATGCGAGCGATGAAAGCTGTCGGGACTACGGAGGAGCAGCACGGAACCGCACACACATGTACCTGCCGCGTGTAACGTATAATGACGGTGTGTTATTGTTATGTAAACGATAATTTTGATGTGTTTGCTTGAATGAATTACTTGTTATAAAACTAACTGATAAATATGAATGAGTAGGGAGCCTTGGTTTCAGACTCGGCTCAAGTAAAAAAGAATGAGATAATGATTGAATGTCATGGTAGATTATTATGTATTATTGTATTTTCATAAAATAGTATATATTTTCTTTTGGTTTTTCATTTATTATTTTGTCTTGTTTTTGCTTGTACATCATATCATGCATGTAGGACTGCGTTAGAACCCAATCGTTCTCATTCATGTATTTCATATTTGCATCTCCATCTTGAGACGGCGAGAGTAGATCCGGGTCGGCTTAACCGAATCTAGTAGATTAACGAACGGTTCGGTCGCCAGTGACATTTCTAGGTCGGTTCGCGGGTGAGCCTAAACGGGGTGTTATAGTCATATGCCTGCACAATGCGTGAGTTTTGTCTTTATAAATAGATTAATATCATAATTATTAAACATATAAATAGCCAAATTAATAATTTTAATATAAATTTATTTATATTATAAAATTAAAATATTCTATAAGCATTTAAACTATAAAAATTAAGATATAAATTAATTGATTCTTGTAGAAAAAGATAAATATGAAAAAATATCAAATTTTAGAACGATTCAAGTAAAAAAACTGGCAAAATCAATAATCAAAAAATTCCTAAAGCAAAAAATTAAATATCATACTTGTTGCATTAATATCTAATGGATAAATATTTGTTGTATTTCTTTCCACTATTTGTATAATTCTTTTTTCAATTTATTTTTGAATATCCAAATACATATGGCACAAACAACAGCTCACTGATATAAAACTCTTTGTATAAACTATAACCATTGAAAGTTCATCATCCTTAGGCTCTTATTATCCTCTTACATTTATATTTTTTTAAAAAATTACAATTATTTTTATAAAAAGATAATATATCTTAATTTAAAGTCATATTCTATAACACATGTAACAATTTTAGTAGGAAAAATCATCAATAATAAACATAAAAATATCATGAAGTGTCCAATACAAAAATAAAAATATTAAAAAAATTTCAGAGTGAAACAATTAGAAAAGGGAAAATTTTAAAAAAATGAGGTGTAAATAATAAAAAATAAAATAATGATGAAGGATAACATGATATTGAATAAGAAATCTCAAAACATAAAAAAATTAATGATATTAACAATAACGAAGTGAATTATACAATACAAGGCAAATAAAAAGGGAAATTGAATAATTAAATTATAATAAATCAAAAAATATAAAAAATAATTTAAACATAATAATATGATTACCTCATACTTATTTATAATTTTGACATGATTATCTTTTCGAGAGAAAAATTACCAATCAAAAGAAAAAACATTTTAAGAGACGTGATTGGTATATTTATAAGTCACAGGGGGATACACACTTGTAAAAAGATATTTATTTTTCATAAGAAATAAAATTGAATAATTAAATTATAATTAATTTAAAAAAATTCAAAATAAATTAAATGTGGTATTGTAATTACATCATTGTTATTTATGCCTTCTAAGACGGTTAACTTTTGAAAAAAAATAAAACTTGTATGGGTCATAATTAGAAATATTTTGATAGATATTGTTGACATATTTATAATGAGAAGATGAGATACAACCCTTAAGAGAAGGGGTGTTATGGAGAAAATGTGCATTCCTTTAAAAGAACATATTATTTAAAAATAGTGTATACTCTTTAAAAGGATGCAATACATTTTAGACAAAATGTATGCCTTTTAGAAGAGTTGTACCCTTTAGAAGACACCTCTTACAATCAATTACGAGAAGACACCCCTTTAGAATTATTCACGTGTATCATACCGGTTTAAATTCAATAAGGAGCGTGGAAGATCTAGACAAATTTAATACAAATTTCTTTTCGCCCTATTAACGGTAGGGAGATTAACATGTGGACGTTAATAAGACGTGACACACTCTATTACCATGTGAAAATAGGTACATGAGCATCACTTTACAATGATTAGCCACTTTAGAAAACTTAAAAATCCATATTTATATTGGTCAATGCTCATCTCATATAAAGATGTGAGGCAATTAGTGTTGATAGTAACAACCCCTCATCATTATATATATATATATATGTTCGGGCACGGGATCGTCCGCCCCCTCGAATCGGTTCTGGGGTGTGATTCGGGTTTAAAGGTTCGGTGGGACCGAGGCGCCCTTGCCGCGCAAAGAGATAATGCGATGAAAATAGAAACAGTAAAATGACACACAAGGAATTTTTTACGTGGTTCCTTAGGGTTCAACTTGAATCCCTAAGTCAGTCCACGGTGAGATTAGTACTCACAATCCACTATTTCTCCATTGATTTTTACAAGTTACACAAAACAGTGAATTTTTGCCACCGGTAAATCAATTCGCCTAAGATCTTTGACTCCAATGCCAATATTTATCCCTTTCTGCTCTTTAAATCCTTAAAATGACCCCACCAATGTGTCCAGAGCGTCCAAAAACGGTGGGGTAGTAAGTTTAGGCTCAATCCAAGATCTATAATGCCTTCAAATTATTTCTGGAACAATAATACACTGAACCGGGCCGTTCCGGGTTGGTTTAAACCAAATAAATGCTGGACCGGACTGGATGGCGTGCGCAGGCTTTCTTTCCTTTATGCGTACACCAGTTTGCTTGTGGTGCACGGTGGGCCAACTCAAATCCTGGTCACAGGGCGGGTCTCGGACACGATCACGGTTCCGGGTCTGTTCGCAGGTCTAGCAATTCGTGGGGCAGATGGATCTGATCACGGACCTGACAGGAAAGCGGATTCGGTCAGAGGTAAACGGGCACGACAGACCCGGCTACGGCGTGACGCGGCGGCGATTTTGGGGGCTCCGGCGGCGGCTTTTCCGGCGTCTGATGGTGGTGGAGTTCACCCAGAACGGTAGATCTCAGAATGGTGAAGGTCTTTGCGGTGGTCCGACAGTCAGCGGCGGCTCCGGTCGGTCGGTCGGATGCCGGAAAGTTGGACACTTTTCTGCACTTTTGTGCTACGCTGCTCCGATCGGTCACTTCTCAATTTTTTTCCGGCGACCTCAGCGACGAACTCCGGCGGCTCTCGGCATGTTATTGTAGATCACTTCTCCATCTTCACTTGATATCAACAGAAGGTCTGGAAACGACCGGCGGCGATCGAGAAACGGCCGCGAAATCAGCTCTCCGCGACTGTTTTTCCGCTCTGTTTTCTGCTTTTTCCTTTGGTCGGATGGGTCTCTTCGTGGCTTTTCTCCGGCGACTGCAATGGCGAACACCGGCGAAGCTCACTTTGGGTTTCGAGACCACTCCTTTGTCTTCACATTTCACTCCACGGCGGCGCTGGGAACGGCCGGAGGTGGTCGGAAAACGGCTGCGAAATCTGGCTTTTGCTGCTGTTACCGCTCTGTTTTCTATCTTTTCCTCTGGTCGGATGGGTCTCTTCGTGGCTTTTCTCCGGCGACTGCAATGGCGAACACCGGGAAATCTCACTTTGGGTTTCGAGACCACTCCTCCGTCTTCACATTTCACTCCACTTTGGGGCTGGTAACTACCGGACGTGGACGGAAAACGGTGGTGAAGTCTGGCTTTTGCTGCTGTTACCGCTCTGTTTTCGGACTGCTGAGATGGGTTACTTCGTGGCAAAATTCTGGCGACGGTGGTCTTCTCCGATGGACGGCGGTAGTGCAGTGATGGGCGGCTTCCTCTTCGGCAACAAGCGGGGTAGCAAAGCAGTAATCTTTTATGGCAACAGGCTACGTTCCATGGTAATCAGCAATGTAAGGGGTAGCGGCTTCTTCCTTGGACGGACGGCAGCAACCCTCTGAAAAACAATCAGCTTCACAACGGCGGCGGGAACCTGATAGTGGGACTCCTAGTCAGCACAGCGGCAGCGCTTCAGGAACCCCTTCGAGTCGACGGCTTGGCTGATGGTTGTTGATCCGGCAAACTCCAAAGCAGCAAGGTTCTGGCGTCTTCTTCTTGGTGGCTCAAAACAGATCAATGACAGGCTTCAACTACAAATGGGTGAAATTTTTCACAGAAAAGATGGCCGTGTGGTTGGCCAGGGGTCGCCGGAGATAAATCTCTGGCGAGGGGCTCTTCCCCTGTTCTTTCTTCTATTTCTCTTCTTTTCAACGTACGAGCCCCCCTTTCCCAATACGTCGGGTTTTGTCTTTTATAGAGTTTTTCACGCTTCTTCTGTTTCGAGATTACGGGCGTGGGATCCTAAACTGTCAGGATTTTCCACCCAAATTCTCTCCTTCAGTTTTGAATGACGGAGACTTTTCTCTTGTAATCTCCTCTGGCAGTTTTATAATAGCATGGACCAATTCTTCAGAAATAATACACGTGGCCGGATAAATACGTGCAAACAATATATACACACACAAACACACAATATTTTTTAATGAGCTTAGAAGTCAAATCATACTACAAAACAAAGGACCTTCCATTAGAAAATACCATCAAAAAGTTTAAACAAAAACAACTCATCTTATGTATAAGTTTACAATATAATTGCAAAATTAAAAGTTCCTAATAAGACAAAAAAAAGTCAAATAGTTGTCTCCAATAAAGCTTGTTTCTTCGTAATTATAACTAATAAGGATAAAAATGAAAGATGCCAACTTATACGCGAGACATCACATTTGGGGTGGGTATCAGTCGATCGGACATAAGAGAAGGCATTTTGTCCACATCCATCCACTTAACTTCAAGCAAAAAATTGGTCATTTACAATCAAAATTTTTTGGTCAAGCCATTCGTGGTCGTACACGGTCAAAATTCTGTCAATATAAAAAATTATTTTCATTTCAAAATTATTTTATTATCTAATTATTTTTTCAATATAAATATTATTTTTTCTTCACAAACAACTAATATTTGATTTATATAATCATTATCTCTTTTATTTTTTTAGTTTCTCTCATGTCAATTAGCATAAAAATTAAAATCGCTTTTTTAAAAAAAATATTTGAATAAAGAAATATTATATTTAATGGGAAAATTCAAAAAATAAGATTGATGTGAAATCTACGGCTAGGTGTATGTCAAATAAGCATTCTATTTGAATTGAAAGTTCATCAAGTGTTCATCTTATTGGAGGCAAAAATAGGAGATTGCAAAGTGTAAGTAAGTTGCTTATGAAATTTTCATCAAATAAGTTAATATGAACTAATTTGGAGAATTATTTAGATGAACCCGTTATTACTTTTGTGGACAAAGAAAATGAGCAATTTGGTATATAATTATGGTGGAGATTGAATATAGTAAAATATTCTATTTTAGGAAAAATTGTTTAAAATGTTTTAGCCATTCCTATGTCAATCGTTGCCTTCGAATTAATATTTAGTATTGGAGAAAAAATAATTAGCTCAACTAAAAATAATTAGCTCAATTCGGATGACTTGCCCCTAACCGCTTTTTATCAATCGTATTATATTATTATTTATTTAAAAAAAATTACACTTTGTTACATTTTTTAACAAAAAAAATGGTATTGGGAGGGCTCAACCTTAACTTGGGACCCGTCAACAATCGAGGCCCATATCCGTGGCGCTACCGCTATTGCATAAGTACTACGTTAATTAATCGGCGAGGAAATGAGACGAAATGACGGTTGAGCCCCTATGGCCTTCTTCTACCCTCGCTCTCCAAAGGCCAGGAATGAATGCCCCGTCCCTCTCCCTCCCCTCCCTCAACCAACTACTACCTAACTCTGAAACAGGTCGCCCATCTCCTCCCCAACCCAAACCCTTCTTCCCTTCTCTTCTCTCAGCCCTTGATCCCACACCTCTCTTCCATCACCAGGTCTCTCTTTTTTCTCTTTTCCTTTCTTTCTTCTTTTATTTTATTTTATTTGCCTGTTGAGGTTGCAGCTGTTTAATTTCATGTTTCCATCATCTGTTCAATTTGTCACTTTGCTGCACTGTGTTGTGTTTTGATAATCTTCTACTTCGTGTCCATGTTTTGTGGTGGTCAGTTTGTATGAACTGGGTGCACACGATGTGGCCCGTGTTTGGACTTGGCTGTAACTAGTGGGAATGATTGAGTACTTGGAAGTGGTTGTGAGTTGTGCGAATGCATCGCAGGAAAGACGCATTTGTTAAATTGTTGCGGGGGATTTTTCAAACATTGGTTTGAAATTATAGAGGAACGTTAGTTGGATAGTTCTCGAGTATTTATTTGGACTTATAAAGAAACATCAGTTAAATGGTTCAAAGATTGATTTGGAAGCCAATTTTTTGAAGTTCTCAACCTATGTTCGTCTATGTCCATAACTACATCAATTATTGGGGGATGCTTCTTGTGAAAAAAACAAACTACAAGAGATTAATTTTTTATTCATGTTTTGGATTTTTCGTTGCCTCCTGTCCTCGTCATTTTTGAGATCTAATCCTCACATATATGGCATTGCACAGTTGTGTTTTGGGGGCTTTTTGGTCGCCTTCAATAGTGTTGCCTCCTGTCCTCTTTATCCACTATGTCAAGTTTGGAAGAACCCATTGGCCTTGACAAGCTGCCAAACTTGAGCAGCATTGTTCAGATGCGGCAGTTTTCAGCTAATGGTTGTCGACCCAGGGTAGTTGAAATGGAAATGGGTAATCGCTTGATCGAAGGAAGATCCTGCAGTTCCTCAAACAGTTGCGAGTATGTATTTTCTATAATATGCCTTCTCTAATATATTTTGTTTATAAAAAAATTATCTTATGGAGTCATTTTTTGATCTCTCTATTTGACATGAATTATCACTCCCTCATCTCCCCTTGTCTTGGTTCTAAAATGGCATACTTGGGGCTATGGCAGGCAGCTTGTCAGAGTTGGTTTTACCATCTCATTTAACATAATAGCATCCTCACTTACTGAGACATGCCAAATGGCATGATTTTTAAACTCATATACATTGCATAAAAGTGACACTATATATCATTTCTGAAGCTTGCAGAAAATCAATGTACTTTCTTCTACTTTTTTATAAACAGTTAAATGGTTTTAATTTCCTTATAGGGAAGATTGTTTGAGTGAGACGTATTCACGGAGGCGGCAAACAAGGGCTTGTTTCCAGGGAGGTCATTTTTATTCAAATAAATCATTTGGAGCAAAGAATTCACTGTGCTTACAAGACTGTGGTTATAGCAAATCATGTGATGAGAATGGTCGACAGGATTTTACAAATAAGGTAAATATGGATCCCAAATTGTACTGCACATGTTCTAGAATGGTGTTCAATTTTCATTATGTGACTGGTGTGTGATATGGGCTAAATTAATGGATGGAGCTTGATTGCATTCATGCTTCTGTAATACCACATCCTTTGGTTTATCATAAAGCGTAATGGCAGAACAAAATGTATGTCTCATCATTTTCACGCAGAAAAAGCATGTTTCAATAAAGTAGAGGTGTCTGCATATCTTGTTTGCTTTTCTTTATTGCCCCAATCTTGAGGTCATGTGCTCAATTTTAAGTCACCCTATACCTGTGTTTGCTTTCACCTCTTATCAGAACTCTGAATCATGATCAGCTATCTTCATAATTGCCACATTGCTCATGTGAATCCTATGGTGCTGATCAGTAATTGCCCAGACACTTGGTTGACTACATAAAGCGAATTTTGTTGTATTAAACAGCACTCTCGTGAACAAACCGTAATGTCTAATTTTATGTGGCACGTCTTCTCAGCATTGATTGTTAGATGTAATAAGTTGGTAAATCTGTCCAAAACTCTTCTGTCTGTAAAATTTTGGAGACATTCCAAATGGTACGCCATAAGCTAAATTTGCTCTGGGCTATTAAACTTAATATAATTATATAAATTCCCTTTTATGGTCAATAATCATGATATATCCTTACATCTACTCCAACGTGCACAAATGACAAGATTCTCTACTTCATACTTTAAATATACTATTATAATTTCTTAAGTATGGTGTGTTATTGTTGCAGTTTTTGAGAGGTATCCCAAAATTCGTGAAGATAGTGGAAGTAGGACCAAGGGATGGATTGCAGAATGAGAAAAATCTTGTTCCTACACCAGTGAAGATTGAACTGATTCGTAGGTTGATTTCTTCTGGATTGCCTGTTGTGGAGGCGACGAGTTTTGTGTCACCAAAATGGGTTCCACAGGTTTTACATTTTTGTTCGTAATTTTCTTATATCATTTGCTACATGATGAAAATAATTACATACAAGGCAAGAAGAACAAAACACAAACCATGTTTTGACTTCTACATGTGGAGATAGGATTTATGTTTCTGATCACCGTATTCATGAACTTGTGGATATTATTGATGTCATAAAATTGATTGTTGTGCATAAATATGTTTCAGTTATCAGATGCAAAAGAAGTGATGAAAAGTATTCAAGCTGTAGAGGAAGCACGATGTCCTGTTTTAACACCCAACCTGAAAGTATTTACTTTTTCACCATGCCAATTTTGAAATTTCCTCTTGTTCGAATCCTAATAAAATTAATCTTCTCTATTTTTCTAGGGTTTTGAAGCAGCAATTGCAGCAGGGGCAAAAGAAGTTGCTGTTTTTGCATCATGCTTCAGAGTCTTTTCTAAATCAAACATCAACTGTGGTATAGAAGAAAGCCTGGTTCGTTATCGTGCTGTTCTGGATGCAGCCAAAAAGTTATCAATCCCCGTACGGGGGTATGTCTCACAAATCACCGCTGTTAGCATTTTCAGAGTGCAATTATAGTTTGGCAATGTCTTTGATAAAATGTAGTTTCTAAAATGATCTGAAATCTCCTGTCTCTGAAACAAATTATTGCAGATATGTTTCATGCGTTGTTGGCTGCCCTGTGGAAGGAGCAGTTTCACCATTAAAAGTAGCTTATGTGGCTCACCAGCTTTATGATATGGGCTGCTTTGAAATTTCCCTAGGTGACACAATTGGTGTTGGAACTCCAGGTAAGAATTAAGATGTTTAGCTTGCAATAATTGACTTTTTTTCATGGAACAATAGTGGTGAATGCTTTTCTTCAATTTGCATTCCTGCTTTAGTTGATTATTGGTATAGGATTTATATGTTACATTACCAAACCATTTTTAATTTTTACTTATTTGGTCATTAGTCTGCATATTTTCTAAACAAGTAAGAGTTTGCTAAATTATTTTTTGCGGTTGGGAAATTTATGAAGCGCCTTTTCATTTGTTTCTGTAGGAACTGTTGTTCCAATGCTTGAGGCCGTAATGGCTGTTGTTCCTGCAGAAAGACTTGCCGTTCATTTCCATGATACTTATGGACAGTCCCTTCCTAATATCCTTGCCTCTCTCCAAGTAAGTATCTGTTTTTCATTTGTTGCTTTTAAACTGTATGGATGGGGAATATAAGGTTTGGTGATCAGGTTACTTGTTACAGATCCAAATAGCCAACTGGGGTGTCATAAAACATTTTCTTTTCCCGTCTTTGAGCTTGTTTTCTTGTAATCTGTAATAAGTAATTCTACTCTGATGGTGGTGAATGCTTTTCTTATATGTATGTATTCAACAGATGGGAATTAGTGTTGTGGACTCCTCGGTTTCTGGTTTAGGGGGATGTCCTTATGCTCAGGGTGCATCCGGCAATGTGGCAACTGAGGATGTCGTCTACATGCTTAACGGATTAGGTGTAATGACCAATGTCGACATTGGAAAACTCCTTGCAGCTGGAGAGTTCATTTGCAAGCACCTAAATCGTCCCTCTGGTTCAAAGGCAGCCATTGCTATCAACAGAAAGTTGGCAGCGGAGGCATCCAAGATATAGGCCATAAAAGCTTAACAAATACAGAAAGAACATTTTCTTTCCCTGTGAATATGGGGATCTTATACGCATTTTTTATCTGCAAGTCTCAACTGTTACAGCTATATTTTGTTCTTAAAAGCCATTGTATAAGTGAACCAAGTCGTGTATAAATATATATGTGATAATACAAGATCAACTGTACTTAACACATTCAGCAGACAGAATACTGGTCATCAGACTTTAGTGAGTCGCGACTAATGAACATCGCCAAGTACATTTTAACCAGGGGAGTAAGCCGGGAACGCTACACCTTTGGCGTGCCACTTTTAGCGTCTTGGGCTCTCTCACGAGCGAACTGGGTGAAATCTGTTGATAAATTTACACAAGACATCTTTGGATGGTATGATTAGACGGTTGAGAAGCTCAATATTGCTTGGATTCTCTGGTATCGATGGGAAGAAAGAGTCTGGTGGCGCAGGGTACTGATAGCTCACCATACGTACTAATTATCCCACACCACTTAATTGATTTGTTCAGAATACATAAATGCCTCATAAACGAAGACCGACTTCCCGTACTGCTCCAGACCCAAGTCAGTTTGATTCCTGAATTTGGCATTAAATCGTTTCCAGAGAACTTGAGCAACTTCTGTTGAACTTGAGTCGTGAGTTGAACATGTCCTGCAACAGTGCCGTCCTTGCCATTCTAGTTCTAGTTACATATGAAGCAGGTAAAGGAGAAAGCAATCAAAAGTCTCAATCAAACTGAAGACTAGAAGTTGTGAGAAACATTTCCCATTTTCCCCGGCCTCCATTTCTAGCTCCCAAGTGCAAACTTCATATGTACATGTAAGTGTTGAATAGAAGCTCGGATCTCCATGTCCATGGTCAGGAAAGCATGTGTTTGCGACATTGTGTTAGTTGATGGTCTAATGGAGGAGGGAAGGGCAGCCCACTCGGGGACTTGCCAAAGGCACTAAACTGTATCAGTGCAGGCATTAAATGGGTCAACCTGACGCCTCCCATTAAATGCGTTTCAGGGCCTTTGTGCTTGTTGGGGTTGGGCCCCTTTGGAAGAGACCTTCGATGATCCATTCAATCTTTACATACTTTCCTGCTCCCATGTCTAATGCATTTTTGTGCTGGAAAAAAAATTCTGATCTGATCTATTTACTTATCTCCTTGCAGCTACTAAAAAATTTACTGCGTTCATAGGAAGAATACTATCTTTCTCTACCAAATCTATGTATCTATGTTTCTCGAAAATGCTTGAGCTGTGTGCTGTGACAAAAAAGTATTACATCATCTGCCCAAGTTTGGCAACGTTATGGGGGCTTTCTTACTAGTCCCTTCACAAGCATTGGAGGTTTTGTGGAGTTTTTCATTTGGCCTTACATGATGAATGATGATGCGGTAGAGAATATCATTTGTCTCCATAGTAGCCGAGCTGTGTTTCCTTTTACAAGATCTGCTGCTGACATTTTAGAGATGTGTTTGATCATCGCTCCACCATATAATTGTTTCGGTTAAGTTAGAACTTTTCATAAATCATCATTCTTATTGCCCACTAAAATAAGAAACCGGGAACTATTGTAACAACCGAGAATTCCACGACTCATGAGAACAAAAACTCTTAAGAGGCTAATGAGTCCAGCAGCCTATTGTTAAGTTTTTTCTTAAAAACTCATAAAAAAAATTAGAGGGGGATTTCCTCTCCCATTCCGCAGAAGCTAATCGCAAAAGCCTAGCAGCCTATTGTCAATTTTTTTGTGCTTGAATTTTAACACTTCTTTAAAGTCCTATCAGCTTTATCAGTTTTTACCCTTTTACTGAGAATAAAATCAACAATTACATTCAGATTGGAAAAAAAAATCACCAAAGGACGTCCATGGAATAAAACAGAAGAAGAAAAAAGAAGTATTTGTAATAACTTACAATTCAAGTACTAGCTGGCCAACAAGTTGCTAACTGATAATGCACTTGATTTTGTATATATGTATATACATATATATTATATATATATATATGCAATACATTTTTGTTTGAAATATGAAATATGGAAGAAATACACGGTGATGATGCGTCATTGATCTCAGTCTAGTTTCATATATATATACATTAGACTATATTGAATGAAAACCATGGTCTCAAGCTTCAAATATAATTATCAAAATAAGAAGAGAGAAAAAAATTTTAAGTATGAATATATGAAGCAGCTCATCTGTTGTGAAGTGGATTAGGACCTGTGTATATTTTTCTCTTTTCATCACCACACTGAACTCCATCTCCATCTTTATGACCTTTTCCTCCAACAAAATTCCCCTTGATCTCAACAGTATTAGCAAACTTTGAGCGTGGCCTGCCTTTCAATCTGCCAAACATTCTCGACACATCTGCGGAGCTTGGAGTATCCAACTGCAACAGCAACAGAAGCACAAGCCAACATAAAACCTCCCTTCTCCAGTTCATCATCTCTAGTATTCCACCTAGAATTGAAAGTGGAAGAATTACTATCTAAAAATCACCCTGTTTTACAGTGAAGGGAGTGAAGTTGAAGCAGATAAAATCCCACCAAGAGACGCACAAGGCATACTAAACTATGATCTCTTTCTTTGAAGCTTTGTAGCTTGGAAAATGGCTCTGGGTCAATGTGGTATGAGACCCAAAATGCATGGGGTGCTCTGATGCTTTTGGCTCAAGACACAGCAGGATGCACTGGGGGATGTTGGAACCTTTTTGATTTTGACTCGAGACCCAAAGAAAGGTGAGAACAGAAAGCTGGGAGAGAACTGGGAAGAGGGTAGAAAAGAAGAAGGGTTGAAAAAGGCTAGCCAAACTTTCGATTTCTCATATGAGTTATCAGATATAAATGTTCTTTCTAGGTGTGCTTGATGGGCCAAAGAGAAGGATAGTTGTAGAAGTTAGCTTATATTCACGGAGTCTTCTACCTGGAGCCTTGTGGAACCAATCATAGGTATGCTCCGCTTTCTCGCTTCATTCCTTGATCAACATTTATATGTATCAAACATTTCTCATGAAATGTCTTATTGACAGTAGGACCGGTATGAAAAAACAAATCTCGCGAAACATTGTGTAGAATATCATAGTTATAATTACGTACAAACGGTCAGGCAGGGGAATAAACACCGAGAAATTTGGGGTAATTTTTTAATAAAAATTTAATTTAAGTTTTGAATTGAGTTAATATTAAAAAATATATTAAAAAAATATTATAAAATAAAATAATTAAATTCTAACTTAAATAACATGATCTAAATTTAATAACCTGTCAAAATTAATAAATAATACATCTTAATATAATAAATGACCTTAAATAAATTTTACAATTTATTATATATAAAAGAAATTAACATATATTTATATATTTTAATAACTCTTTTTTTTACTATATTCATCAGTACAAATACAGCAAGACTTTGCATTCATCGCTTTACGTTCAACCATTATTTTCTTGATAGGGCATTAATTTGTTTCCGATTTTTGGGAAGACAGTGGCCCTATTTATGTGTGCTCTGTATGTGTTGCAAAATCAGGCAGTGCACCCACGTATCCCATATATCCCATATATATATATATATATATATATAATTATAATAAATAATAATTGTTAATTAACGTAGAGTTTATTAGTTGGGTGGCGTCGGCCGGGGGCATAACCGACGTAGACTGCACCCGGCATCATGGGTCCATGAGTCAGACTCAGTGACCCGCCCAGTTTGCTCGTCACTTGCCCACTGCACCCGGCATCATGGGTCCATGAGTCAGACTCAGTGACCCGCCCAGTTTGCTCGTCACTTGCCCACTCAAGTCACAGTCTCACGTTTGGCCCAGTAAATAATTATAATAAATAACACATTTTGGATGGTCCTTTTATTGCACGAAAATTTACATATGGTGCCAACGTGGCCCCCTACAAGAATTTAATTCACCTTATCACCTTTTTTCTTTAAAAAAAACGATTGATCGATCTTGTAATATTTTATTTGTTGCATTAATCTACTTGTGAGGGATATTTGGTATATATGGTTACGGCAAATTTGTGTTGGAATTAGTTATAACACTAATTGGGGGTTATAAAAAATAGCTAACGACTTTTTTAAAGAGAATATTGATAGTTCTAATGATTTGAGTTAATTATGTCTACTAATTACCACCAAGATTATTACTTCCAACATGTTAGCCTAAGAAAATTCGTAAGACCATCCCCCTACATACAATGTTTAGTAGCTGAACGGCCGGAAGTCGGCAGACTTATGAATAAGGTCAACTAAGAACTAGGAAAATGTGTCAGTTCGAACAGTAAAATATGTAATTTGTGAACTTAATAATTGTATTTAGTTTTTAACAGTTGTATGTAGTTGGTGATTGAAAGGAATGGGAATGTTGACAGTAAGCTGATATTGCGAAACCGAGAAGTAAAATGGATGCTGTTGGACCCATCCGTTGTAGTCATATATGGGCCTAGAGAGTGACATGGTGCTTATTGTCTGTAAAACAATGATGATGTCCTTCTTCCTTTCTCACACCATATACAATGATACATCCCTAAAGATTTATATTTAGTTCACATTCATCGTGCACCTAATTTTTATTCCACCGAGGCACCACAAATCCTTGTAACACATCAAACAGGGGAAAACATTGTTGAACATTTCCTACTCTAGTCAAGTTCCATAAGAGTTTTCTTTCCAATGTTGCCTACATTCTTTTTGAGATTAGGCAGGATCTACACAGACCAAAATCCATCACAAATATCATGTTTATATAATTGCCTCTACTTATTGTTGTTCATCCGTCATGAGGTGGTGGGTAAGATGCTATAGATGAGGTAAATTTGTATGAATAAAGGGGAAAATAAAGCTACATGTATTTATGTGTATATATGTATAGCTACTAGCTTAATTTAGATATCCAAATTAAATTAATAGCCTTCCTTTTTATAGAGTCAAATTCCATTTTGTAGGTCATTATCAGTCATTGCAATCTATTCAGGACCCAGGAATTGAATCACTTTTATAAAGAAGGTACTCTCGTTCTGTTTGTCAAGAAATTGATGAAAAGGAGTCACCCCCTGGTAGGACTGTAAGGTTTTGAGTGACAGTTTTGATATGATTATATATGATTCATCATTAGGACAAGGAATGAAATGAATTGGTGGAGAAGCGATTGTATTTTTTGTTCTTTCTTTTCTTTTCGCCTTTTAGCTTGTCAAAAGGCTGGGCCCGGTCGTCCATCACCGTCACCACGACATTATTATTTATTTAAGAGAGCATTTTAATTAAATCATATAATTATAAGCTATAGTTAATGAATGATCTTCATGGTGAATAAGTATCATGTCCGTCATCTGATTGTTCTCTCCCTATCTCGCACTTGCAGAAAGAGCCATCTATAATCCATGCCTTAGTTAATAGTTGAGTTGAGAAAACAAATCAACTTATAAATTAGCCAATCTTTTCCATGTATATTTAATTTTATGTTAGCTACTGATCTCCCTACTTTTATATAATTCATTCATTAATTCATACATTTTTGTTTAATGGATCATATAGTCGTCCATATGCCATTCATCAATATCACATTTGAAGACTATGGATCATATACCACAATATCGCTCTCTGTTTGATCCATAAAAGATGTAATATTACTCAATAGCACACATGTATATATATATATATATATATATATATATATAGTAACATAATTAGTTGAGTGATATATGAAAATCATAGATCGTCGACATAAATAGCTAACAGAGAATCGGATTCCGAGCAAGTCTTTTTTTTTTTGAAATGAGAAAGTCTTTTTGGTTGGGAAATTGGCCATGATACTCCTTTTGGGCCTCTAAAAGCTTCCATCGAAATTGATGGGCTCATTAAGCCCAATAAAAATACGAAGATGCGAACATGCGCCTACGTACTAAGACAGCTTAGTCCCACCTTTCTTGAATCTTTTAAAGGTTAAGATTCATTTCTGACTCGTCGCAACTGGGCCTACTTTTGGGCCTACACTAACTATCAAATATGGCCTTTGGGCCCAGCTCATCAACTGGGCAGTTAGCACTCGTCGCCTCATCGCAAGAAGTGAATATCAGCGGCAGTAGTATTAAAATATAAAAATGTTTACTAATAATATCAGTAGCGTATATATTTAATTATTTATTTAAATTACATGATTGCATTTTTTTCTTATTAGATAATTTTTTATTATTTTATTACTCTTGTGATCAAATAACTTACATTAAATGTAGCCTGACAAAAGTGTATCATTAATGTTCTGATACTAATTTTTATCTTAAAATATTGATACTTTCTTTATCAGTTCACTACTGATATTTTTATATTTTTTGTATTTGGAATATTTATATCTAATCATATTTTTTTAAAATTAGACAAAATTATACTCATTATAATTTACAATTTTATATCGAATTTAGCTTGCATAAAAATATTTGCAGCAAGGTACTATCTTTTTTCTTGAAATATTAAGAACCCAAAAAAATGGCAGCAAAAACAGAATTTTAGCCGTCTGTGCAAATTGCAGCCACTCTTTTCAGGTTAAATTACGACCATCTTTTACTTGTTCAAATTACAGCTACTTGATGGCGCAGCTCCGAGTGGTAGAAATGACATTTAATAATATATTAGAAAGAATGAATAGGTAGCTGTTTCGAGCAGGCCCTGCTCTTCGAAGCGGCGCCGCCCGCAACTCATTTATAAAGCTCGGAATTTGTGTGAATCCGTCCACGTCGCTATAACAAAAAAAAAAAGGCAAAGGAGTCGAGTCGCTTTTCTTTCTTAATCTTCTCTGTTATTATTTATTATTATCATCACTCTACAACTACAAGGCAAGTGAGTCCAGACTTGAGACTCGAGAGAGAGATGTAAATTTCAACAGCAGATCAGTTGCAGACTTGCAGCATATGAGGTTTAGTAGTTTTTGAAGGGGAACGCGCACGAGCTCTCGTGACTAGACCAGGCTATTGTCTCCCGACAATAGTGGGCTCAATCCTTCCTGCTTTTCGGCTACGACACTTTCCCATCCTCTTCTTTTCTCTTTGGTAATATGCAGGCGCACTTCAACCCCTTTTATCTAATGAGAATAAGAGAAGCACCGGCTTTTGTATAAAGCATGCATTTGAAGTCTCTTTTTTTATCCTTCTAGAATGCCTTTTGGATCCTTAACCATATATATCGTGTTCATCCCTCGTTACCCTTCTGGGTTCTCAATGCATCGCCTTGCGACCATTTTGGCCGATGAAGCTGTTGGTTGATACTACTACATATGTATATATGTAGAGAGAGAGAGAGAGAGAGAGAGAGAGATATATATGGAGCAATCTAATCTACTCGTTTAGCATTAACCCATTGGATTACCTCAGTGCTTGTATACAACAGGCGTATACAGCGTGCATATGTAGCAGGCGTATGCAGTCGTGTTATTTTTCTTTTAATTGGACAACTCAAAACCTGGAAATTGGGTCTCAGAAGTAATGAAAACATGAAATCGGGTGAATGATGAACGGATCGGACACAGGATCCGAATCCCCCTCAGTTGAAAGCATGCCTCTGCATTTGTAGGCACGCCGCCCACTCATCATTTCTTTCATCAAAACTTAGGGAGCCCGTATGGTAGTAGTTGACAGGTTGGCATATATTCATTCCCATTCGGATTATGTTCTCGGAAATGAGTAGAGTAGATCCAATTTTGGTTGTATCATCTTGTCTGTATTTTGTAAAACTACTTTTTTAACTCGTGTAATATAGGGTGTAATCAACTCGGATTAATATCTCCTACATGTGTCTGAGAAATACAAAATCTTATTCAGAGCATTTTAGGTAGGCCATGAAACCATATAAACATGATTGAATTACTTTATACTTCATGAAAGATTGATTATTATTAGGCGCATTACGTACCTCATAATTCGCATTGTTCGCAATAATGGGCCTGGGCGTCATTATTGGGCCCATTTACCACGAAATCATTCGCTTCACAGGCCCGGCCCACCCAATTTCCCGCCATCAAACATGGGCCGTTGAAGGCTGAACGATGGGACCCAGCATCCGACGACGACCCAGATTCGAAATCAAACCGTTGGATCATCGGGGACCCGCAAATGGACGGCCAGAATCGAGACAAGATCTTCTTCCTCACCATGCCTCGGAAAACAGCAAGCAGGAGAGAAAGGCCATCGAATCTTGTAGCACTGTTCACCTCTGGATACTACTGCTCTGTGTATGGAGTCGGAATATCCACGGAGGGACAGTACTTACACACTCCAATGGCAACCAAGTTGAGAAAAGAAAGAGGAGTCTTTAAAGTCTCTCCCTTTGCTTTCTTGACTACCATTAAAATCCCATAAATATTTTTTCTCAGCTTGTCTTCCCCTTCGCTCTCTCTCTCTTCCATTCTTACGTCTGCTTTTTCTTGCCGGCCTTCTGCAAAATTCCGGCCAGACTTGCTGCAAAATCTTCATCCCCAGCTGTAAATCCTACTAGCACTGCACCCTCGTTGGGAAAGACCTACTTGGCCTTGCCCTGCTACACAGTCGCTTCGTCAACTGCTCGAGTCTTCCCCAACACCCCCTTTAAAGGTGAAAGCTTATTTCTAGTCAGTTCCTTGTCGAGCAATACATTGCCGCCGGGATTGTCTTCTTTCCCAGAAATTGCCGCTGTTTTCTTCTATATAGTATTGTTTATACCTGCTGAACGAATGGGCTGACATCTCTCTCCTTATACATTTCATCGTTTTCCCCAACAATCAGTGGTTCAGGCGATGCTTACCCTTTAGGTATTCTGTGGTTCATCAGAAAATACCCTGTTTCCGAAGATCCTGTTTCATCTTTCCACATGTAGATTTGATATAGATTCCACCTCATGCTAGAAGCGATTCTGCTATTTGGCTCAACTTTTCATTCATCAAGTTCTGCTGCTCTTCAATCAATTTGTTCGACTAAGCATATATTTCTACGGTCACCTCTTAACTTGCATCAGATATATGGCAATTATTTTCCTGCCGCTATACAATTTCTGATTCATTTCGCAGTGAACATTTGTAGTTCACATTCTTCTCTGCATAAGCACGTATTAATAGAGTACAGTGGTCATTCTGACTGTTATATATAACGATCAACCTCTGCTTTCCGGCTCTTTCTTCTTCATCTTCTTCTTTAAATCCCATATGTATTTAAGTCAGTCAATTTTGTGGACGATTCATTGACGGCAAAGCGAGAGAGGAAGCATGATCAGTTGGAGTGACTTGTACCACGTAATGACGGCGGTGGTGCCGCTGTACGTAGCAATGATACTGGCCTACGGGTCGGTGAGGTGGTGGGGGATATTCACGCCCGACCAGTGCTCCGGCATCAACCGCTTCGTGGCCCTCTTCGCCGTCCCACTCCTCTCCTTCCACTTCATCGCTTCCAACGACCCCTACACCATGAACCTCCGCTTCCTCTCCGCCGACACTCTCCAGAAGCTGCTCATACTGGCCCTCCTCGCAGCCTGGTCCCGACTCTCCTCCGCCGGCTCCCTCGACTGGTCGGTCACCCTCTTCTCCCTCGCCACCCTCCCCAACACCCTGGTCATGGGCATCCCCCTCCTTCGGGGCATGTACGGCCCCTCCTCGGGCTCCCTCATGGTCCAGATCGTCGTCCTCCAATGCATCATCTGGTACACCCTCCTACTCTTCCTCTTCGAGTTCCGCGGCGCCCGCCTCCTCCTCGCCGATCAGTTCCCCGCCGGCGCCGCCGCCTCCATCGTCTCCTTCCGCGTCGACTCCGACGTCGTCTCCCTCGACGGCCGCGAGCCCCTCCAAGCCGACGCCGAGGTCGGCGACGACGGCAAGCTCCACGTCACAGTCCGGAAATCCACCAGCTCCCGCGGCGGCGCCGGCGCCGGGTCGGAGGTCGCCACCCGGCCCATGAGCGGGTTGAGCTCCGGCGTCACTCCCCGGCCGTCCAACCTCACCAACGCAGAAATCTACTCGCTGCAGTCGTCCAGGAACCCGACGCCCCGCGGGTCGAGCTTCAACCATGCAGACTTCTACTCCATGGTGGCCAACGGGCGGGGGCCATTGAGTCCCAGATCGTCGAACACCTTCTTCGACGACGAGAGGGGTACGGGAGGTACCGGTCTCTCGCCGGCGCCGGCGAGTGGGACGGCCGCTGGCGGGAGAAGGAAGGACCTGCAAATGTTCGTGTGGAGCTCTAGTGCGTCGCCGGTGTCGGATGGTGGACTTCATGTCTTTAGGAACGGTGGTGATCATGCAAATGAGCGTCCCAAAGGTCTGAATTGTTTTTTTTTACCTTTTTTTTACTTTTATTTCTTTCTTATTTTTTGCTTGTCTAGTCTACTTCTGATCCATTTGAAGTTGATATAATTATGCATATGGTTGTTTGGCTCAATTGCTCTGCATGTTTAGTTGGGTTTTGGATGGTGATGGTTTTTGTGTGATTTTCACGTTTCTGCACCGTTAGGAGATGAGTGGGGTATGAGCTTGTTTTGGTTTTTTCAGTTTGAGATGTAAGGATCATATTTGTTGGGTTTGTCTTGTTAGACTAAGGACCTGTATTTTGAGCGTCTTTTGTTGCTTCTTTTTAGTTGTTGGCAGACATATTTTGTTGGGTCTTCTCCGGATTTGTGGACCTTGTCTCCCGATTTAGTCGTGTGTGCTTTGGAATTATTTCTTATTAAACATTGTAGTATCTGTCATGGCATAATAGACAAGAAAACTCTACTTTGGTGTTGGTTTTTTTCAGCCATTTTCTGTGCTCAAGTGGTGCTATGTTACTTGCTCAATTTAATTGCTCGCTTCATGTATCATTATTTCGAATATATCTATTATTTTAGAAGTAATGCTCCATGTATGATTATATTCACTTTCATTGTCTAGTTCCATGTTTCCTCTCAAGCTTTATTGCACATACCGAACTCTTCCACTCCCTGTTATAGCCTTATAAGTCTTGTCGGTTTCAAATAATTTATTTTGTGTTGGGCCGTTGGCTGCAGTAATCTAATGTTTGAAGGACTTTTCATTAATTAGAGCTCGTTTTTAGTTCCAAACATGAGCAACGAACCAGCTTTGAAACTTAAATTGTGATTAATTGATCTGCATGTTTATCGGCGCGTAGAACACAACTATGATGACTACGGCCATGATGAATTTAGCTTTGGAAATGGAACGATGAGAGGTGGTGATATTTGTGAGAAAGATGGTCCCCATCTCTCCAAGCTAGGCTCCAGCTCCACCACCGAACTCCGGCCCAAGATCCCTGCTGACTACGATCCCAAGCCATCGGCAATGCCGCCGGCAAGTGTGATGACTAGACTTATCTTGATCATGGTGTGGCGGAAATTGATCAGAAACCCCAACACCTACTCAAGCCTTTTTGGCATTATATGGTCCTTAGTCTCTTTCAGGTTGTTATTGACCTCACCAGTTTTTTGCTGAAAGTAACTTTTTTGTAATATCTTTTGCTCTTGATCCATTGTTATTGATCATGCCGCGTTAAATTTTAGGTGGGGGATTGAAATGCCTGCCATTATTGCCAAATCAATATCATTACTCTCTGATGCTGGCCTCGGCATGGCGATGTTTAGCCTTGGTATGTTCCTTGACAGAACTTCTGGCATTGACATGCAGTTTCACCTTTGTTCCAAGAGCACTAATTTGTTTAATCGAAATAAATTGGTTTTAACGAAGATAATATAGCATGTCCTTACTTGACATTCTTTTGGAAACAGGGTTATTCATGGCTTTGCAACCTCGCATCATTGCTTGTGGCAACAAAGTGGCAACTTTTGCCATGGGCATCCGTTTTCTTGTTGGCCCTGCCGCGATGGCCGCAACTTCCTTTGCTGTGGGTCTGCGAGGTGTGCTGTTACACATTGCCGTCGTTCAGGTAAATAAAACCAAAGTATTTTTTTAAAAAAATCACATTGATTATGCGAGTATCTTTTAAAAAGAATATATATATATATATATATATATATATATATATATATATATATATATAGAGGTATAAAAAGATCATCATGGATTTGCAAAACCAAGCGGAATCAGAGCTAATCCTTTTAGACCAACTTTTGCTTTTCAACTTTGTGGTAGGTTGGCCGAATGGGGATGATTTTCTGGGTTATCTGTCACTAATATTCTTTTAGCAGATCAATATAAAACTCATTATTTTGGTTCTTTCCGCAATTGCCCTGTTCATCCAACACGCCCCCTCATCAAAACACTGTTTGACAGGCTGTAGTCTTCGGATAACTAACTTGTTTAATTTGATAAACACATGCTGCATCAAATAAGAAAATGAACTCACTCGACCGTAAGCTGCTTCAACTTTACATGCGTCGCAGGCAGCTCTACCTCAAGGAATTGTCCCATTTGTTTTTGCGAAAGAGTACAATGTTCATCCCGACATACTTAGCACCGGGTATGTTCCCTGCTCTCTCTCACTTTAATAATATGTTGCCTTGATCATATCATATCCTCTAACTTTTGTCTACAACTCATTAACTTTAATCCTGGATTTGCTGTCAGGGTCATCTTTGGAATGCTAATCGCACTTCCCATCACTCTTGTCTACTATGTATTACTGGGACTTTGAATTCCCTGGCGAGGACTGTTGATTTACACGAGGCTGCTATTCACGCGAGGAGTTTGACACAATCCTCAATCAACAAGTTAAATTTGCAAATCAAATCCTTAGATTAAATTTTGGCTAAATGTAGTTTAGTTGGCGATTGCAAATTGGCAAAATTCACTCATTTCTTTGTGGTCTTTGTTTATCCTTTTTGGGAGGGGGAGAAAAAATGGTAACGAATGGAATGATGCACCTTACGTGTTTATCGTTTACTTTTGTAGTAAAATCGTTTGCCCCTCTAAAGAAATTTCACTATACTTAGTCATCTTCATCGCCCGTGGTATGTTACACATAATAATCAGTGAACTCCGCAGAAACCATTGCCAGCTTGAATGGGCCAAGTTAATATTTCTGGTGGGATATGCACATTCATGTGTTAGGATTTTTATTAGTGGTGTATGACATTTATTAACATTTACACAATTATGTTCTGTGGGAGTGGACTCTACTTCCATTAAATCCAGAACTAAGAACAGGGAAATATTAGTAAGGATAAACAATTTAGTGATGGTAAATTATGAGGTAATATTTTTTATTTTGGAAAAAGATATCAAACTGGCCAACTAAGTTCTCTGTTTTTTATCTGAATTCGATGTGGGTGGGTGGAAACAACTTCAAATAGTAATAAAAAAATTAGTATAAATTATTTGAAGTATAAAGAAAAAATAGTATTTAAAACAAATCATAGTATAAAGTGTAGTTCCTCTAGCCTGAAATGTCGCTGTGAAAAAATAAATAAATAGAAAATAGGTTGAAATGTGAAGGCCAAACTCTTTGATCGGGTTAAAATGAAGGGTTGAGGCTCAATGGGCAGAGGTCGACACTAGCAAATTGGAGGGTTACTAAAGGAAGATTAAATAGTAGTAGGGGGCATTCGAAGAAATGAACTCGGAACCTCTCGCACCCAAGCGAGAAGCATACCACTAGACCAAATGCCCAGATAATGAGAGGCGGTATATTTTTTAGCACCTAAGTTGTAAGTAATGGCAATTTTTTTATAGCAACTTTCAGATATTTAGAGTATCACAATTTTTACTAAAAATCTTTGAATTGATTTGGGTGTTATTATTCTCGTTCTCTCCAAATTATAGAGAGAAAAAACTTTTGCTTTGGAGATATTCGATTTGTCGAACATAGAGAGGAGATTCGGACGTGGAATCAGAAAATATTCAAAGTTTTTCTCCTTAAAAGAATATTCATTTCTAAAGTTTTTGGTGCTAGTAATTGGTTCGATATGGACGATACATGCCAATCTTGATGTTGTCTGATCTATTAATTCGATATGGATGCCCATCCATGATGCTCAAGCACTCTTCGTCGACAATTTTTTATTTGCGTTTCCCTCTAATTTTAAAGAAAATTTTTCTATGAATTTTCCGTGGAGTTTATATAGCACCTCCTTAGGATCTTCCACGTTTAATTTTCTCTCTTTCATTATTTGTATGTTTGATTATTGATGCATGTCTACTATTTATGATGCAAATTTATCATTACGTATGTATATTTTATATCCGCCTGTAACCCCACTGTTGCCTAGGGTATAAAATTTGTCATTTGGATCTTCATAATATTGTAGCATGCTTTAGAGGACGTATTTTTGCTTTGCAGAAATTAAATTACTACTTCCTAATTTAATCTTTGCATATTCTAATCTCATGCATCTTACTTATTACTAACTTGGTTGGGAACGGGGGCGTGCGGGTGATTTATGTACTAGTTTCTATGGTTGTTAATGTGTGCTCTGTTGCCAACAAATAATGGCTATGGCCTTGATGATTATATCTTGCGTTAATTATGCCATCCGCCCCCGTAGGTTGTAATTTGTTACAGTGTATATACTCTTTAATTTCTAAATAAAGTTCCCCTTTTCCTAGGAAGAAAATAACATATTCTAACTTTTCTTTGATGATCTATTTGGATTGTGAGAAAAAAATAGAGAAAGTATGAGAAAATTGTACTGTTCTCCTACTTTTATTTATTTGGCATGCAAGATAGTGTAAGAAAAGAAAATTTATTTTTTATCACAGTGGAAAACCTATTCAAAATTATTTTTCTACAAAGAATATATGAAAATTAGAGACGCTGAAAATAATACTATATCAAAATTTTCTTTCTTTCCAACCTAACACATGAGAAATAAATAATAGAAATTTTTTTTATTTTCCCTTTTTTCGTATACTTTTTTTTAAAAAATTCTCTCTGTCCAAAAAAATTGCAACTTGTTTAGAGTACATACTAAAAGTTCAATGCATACCAATCCGACGTAGAAATGCGGAATGACAAGTTCGAATATAGAAATCGCATCCTCAAACTCAGCCCTACGTTCTCAATTATTCTTGTCTCCTACTTTCCACAGCGGACACCACCTGCTACCAAGACGTGTGGTATATAATATAGAAGGGATGGTCGATGCCGACCATTCAAACCAAATTCTGATCACCGCATTGCCCTCCTCCTCCCCAAACCCTAACGAATTGAAGAGCATACAAGCACACATACACTTCACTTCTCAGTACTACACCGCCTTTGCAATGGCCATGCAACCGGGCACATCGCCAGGGGCCTCCGACCTCTACCGGTTGCTGGCCGAGAGCATGATCGGCTACGTCGATCCTTACACCGTGACTCTGCCGTCTGCCTCTAGCTCATCCAGGGCCAGCTACTTTCCGATGGCCAGTGTGACGACCGAGCTACCCCATGGCGGTGGCAGGGATCTCGCAGCTTCGAGGAACCAGCATAAGGAGGCGGAGAAGCAAAGGAGGAAGAGAATCAACTCCCATCTTGATAAGCTTCGGAGCCTTCTCCCTTGCAACTCCAAAGTATATCCATCTCACTTTACTTTTTGCTAATTACAATTTCACATCAATTTCTACTCTATACTTCGCTTATGTTTCTCAATTATGATTTACTTGTTATTAATTATCTATTATTCTACTCATGTCAGATCATGCCAAAACATATTTGATGCACGAGTTAATTTTGCTATCAACAAAAATTATGCTTGGATTGAAATTTTTACTTATAAAATCTTCTCATTCATACAACATTCTTTATAAATCTGAAGTACATTTATCTTCTAATTACATGTCTCGCTCAGCTAGCCAGAATGTTTCTCAGTAAATTCACTGCTATTTTGTCAAACTAGACATTTATTTACTTATACACATATATAAAAGGATCATTATATGGGTAATGGTAATTCTTTGTTTTTTGAATTATTAACGAAAATAATGCATGATTATGATGACACGAATGTACTTAAATATACATTATTCATTAATAATTAAATTGTACTTTTTTTCTTACTTTACATGTTCTAATTTTTCTTGATTTAAAATCATGTCATCCAATATGATTAAGCTTGAGAATATAATATAAATCTGTTTCGCTGTACTTTTTCTTTCCTTCAACTCTGATCTTTCTGGGGTTCTTCTAACCTGCAATGTTCAAATGTAAAAGAGAAGAAGCTTTTCATCTACAATATATATCAGACAACCCATGAGTTATCTTTCATTCTCTGTTTACCAGCTTCTGATCATATTCATATATTTTGTTATCTTAGACAGACAAAGCCTCTCTGCTCGCCAAAGTAGTGCAACACGTCAAGGAGCTAAAGAAGCAAACATCACAGATCCCGGAGCTCAACCACTTCCCTCCGAGTCCGACGAGATCGCTGTCCTCTCCTGCGACCCAACACCCGGCGGCCGCACCATTTTCAAGGCCTCCCTATGCTGCGAGGACCGTTCCGACCTCCTGCCGGAGCTGATCGAGAAGCTCAAGTCCCTCCGCATGAGAGTCCTCAGAGCCGAGATGGCCACCATGGGGGACCGCGTCCGGAGTGTGCTCTTCGTCGTCGACGGAGACGAGGACGAGGATGATGGTGATAATTGTCGCCGCTCCAATGGGAAGCCCGCTGGCTTCCTACGAGACGCTCTGAAAGCGATTGTCGAGAAGCAAGGGTCTGGTACTGATCGGGGGAAACGCCGGCGGTTCGTTGGTAGGGAGAATGTGGGAAGGATGTGCTGATAAAAAAACTCTTAAAATTTTCACATATATGGTTATATAATTCTCCCGTTTAATTTTCTGGCAAATAGAAACTTCATCAATCAATTACCACAGAGTACGGTATGCAAGACTGGTTTGTTATATATGTTATATATATATATATATATATGAATTAGGGTTTGAATTAGAGAATATGAGCTGATACTAGGGATGCACATTATATGCATGAATGGAGTTTGATATATGTAATCACAAAATTCGATTGGGAATTGTGTGTTGTACCATGTAAGTGAATGACTAATAGTCAGCAAATAGAAGACTTGATTGGGAAGAATGAGGCTCTCATGGTTCATATATAATAGAAGATATGATTGTTTTTATCATAATTAGGGCTGCATTATTGACATGCATCATGAGTTGGGCATATATCAAGAAAATGGAGGACAATGTAATTGAACAAGACGTGCTCACATCACCACTTCGTCCTGAGGCCACAAGATGATAGATATATATCGATGCATATATACAAGGAGTAAATAAGTACGTACGTATATATGACGCATAGAATATGGCATGGTGATGAAAGACAAGGCGGGGAAGATTCAGGAATTGGCAAGTAGATAGGAAGGGGGAGAGAAAGCTGAAAGGCAAGAGGAGTACAAAAACGAAGTGGGGATAGCTAGATAGGGAGTAGAAAGGATGAGCATATAAAGTAGCGTAGCATAGGTAGATAGAGGACGAAGAAAGTGAAGGGTTTTTAGTTTGGGTGGATCAATGTGCCTTTGCCGGCGTGGGGGCGAGAATCATAAAGAAGAGGGGAGTGGAGGATAGTCTAAGACTCAAAAGAGCCGTGGTACATCAACAATGGCGGGGAGGGTTGATTCCAAAAGGAAGGTGAGAAAGAGTTGATGTATAAAAATATATAATGTTAACAAGAAAGCAAAGAGAATGACGGGGAAGGAGGGGACAAAAGCCGAACGCACGTGCCTGCTTTTGTCTAAGAACACTGCTTTTCCTCCACAACCAATCCACTCTGCGTGTGCGCGTGCCCTTTGTTTTGCCTCCTTGTTGCCTTGCCCCTTCCCCCTTCCCCTTCATGCTCGGGCGTGCACTACTCCCCTCAACCCGGTAGCTCACCCGGCCAAGCTCATGGCCCTTTTGCAATCATTGCTGCGATTATTGCCGACTGTCCAGGGCCTGGCTCCGCCATGGGCGCAGGTGCAGTATGGGGGCGAAGAGCGAAGAGAGGCGCGCGTGAGATTCTCTGCTCTTTACATACATAGGTCTGCCGTATGTGGTGTGGTCTGTTAATGGCCGACTATGCTGCTGCTAGTTGCTGCTGCCTCTGCCCTTGGGGTGATTCGTTATACATAGGTTCTATAATATCTAACAAGTCGTAACCATTTGTTCAAGGCCTGGGCAGGTAGGAATGTTAAAGTTGAAGCTGCATCCTAAGCTTCTTAGTTGAATTGATCAATTGGAAGGCATATATATATATATATATATAGGGTTGGGTAACCTGGGGGCGACCCCTGGAAAATTTTCTTGGGGTCGCCCTAAATCTGAACCGTCCGATCATAAGGACGGTCCAGATTTCTTCTTCTCAAAACCCTAACCCCTCCCCTCCTCCTATGCGCCGCCGCCGCCGCGCGACCCCGCCCTCGCCGCCACCATCGCTCGCCGCCGTCCGCGGGCATGGGTTGTCGCCGAGTTGCAGCGCGACCCTGCCCCCGCCGCCACTGTCGCTCGCCGCCGTCTCCTCGTGCCCCCACGCTAGGAACCCTCGCGCCGCCGTCCGCGGGCGTGGGCGCGGCGAGGAGGAACGGCGGCGGTGCGTCGGGCCCGTTGTCGACGCGCCGCCGCCGTTCCTCCTTGCTGCGCCCACGCCCGCGGGCGGCGACGAGCGATGGTGGCGGCGAGGGCGGGGTCGCGAGGCGGCGGCGACAGCGGCCTTGCGGCGGCGATAGCGGCCCGGCGGCGGCGGCGCATGGGAGGAGGGGAGGGGTTAGGGTTTTGAGAAGAAGAAATCTAGACCGTCCTTATGATCGGACGGTCCAAATTTGGGGCGACCACAGGAAATATATATATATAGGTTGCTGGAATGCGCTGGATGAAAATTTAATGGCCCATGGGCCTCAAATCCACAGCCCCACCTGCCGACCCGCCTAACCCGTCTAACTCGCCCTCACGCCCGAACCCGCCGCCCTGTGACCAACCATCCCTGCCGTGGCTCCCCGACAAGCGCCGCCCGCCCAACCCTGCCCGCCGCCCTATGATCGACCCCCCCCCCCCCCCGTTGTGGCTCCCTCGGACAGTGCCGCCCGCCCAACCCCACCGCTGCCCTACGACCGACCCCCACCCCCACCCCCCCCCCCGCCGCGGCTTCCCTAACAAGCGCCGCTCGCCCAACCCCGTCCGCGGCCTTGCACCTTGCCCCCCACCGCGACTAACCAACCCCACCACCCTGCCGCCCACCCCAAGCCGCGGCGACCGCCCCCCCCGGCCCTCCCTTCGTGGCGGGATGTTGGCAGGATGCTGTGGGCTGTGGGATCACGATCCAACGGCCAGCAGCCCATGCACTGCCTATGTGGTGCCTTTCTTGGCAGCGCATAGGAGCAAGGCTATATATATATATATAATATATATATATATATATATATATATATATATATATGTGGTGCACTGCCCTTTTTGGCAGCGCACCATGCGGTGCCAAATTTGAGCCACTGGATTGAAATCCAGCGGCCCAGATTTTATAGGCCACCCCAGACCTGCCTGAGACCCACCAGCCCGCACACCCGCCCGACCGTTCGCCCGCTCAACCACCCTCGCCCACCCCCCCGCCGGTGGCCCGCTCCCGCTGCGGTGCCCCATCTTGTCGCCCTCCACCCCCGTCCCCCGTCCCCCCGGCCGCGCCCTTCCCCACCTCCGCAAGCCGCTGGCTAGCGGGGGCGGCGGCTTGGGGGGGGGGGGCAGGGTTGGAAGGGCGCAACCGGGGGTGATGGGGGACGGAGGTGGGGGGCGCGGCAGGCACTGGCGGGGGAGGGTGTAAAACCCGTGGCTCGAGTCAGGGTTTTACGTTACCGAACCAGTCGGTTCGACCGTTGGTTCGAGTCGAGTCAGTTTCATGAATCGCGTGCTGAGTCGAGACCAGCCGTGAGTTATGAGCGATGAGAGTCAGGTGTACCTGAATATATAATGATAACGTCGAGAAGATGGTGAGATGCGAGTTATCTGAATATATGAAAGTATGCAGTATTTTTTTCTTTTTATATGTTTGATCGTAGAAATAGTTTTAGGCCGAATAACGCATTAGGATGCGTTTGATTATATTCGGGTGGGTTATTAGTTATAGAGCATGTCATTTGGATGTTGTTGTGTTTGTTTTATTTTATGTGATTTTTCCATATTTTTTTAGATTTTTTTAGAATTTATTACGAACTAGTCATTATTTTGACTCGAGTCGGAATCGAGTCAATACTTATTTACGAAAATGCCATCGCACGCCTTTTCTTCCTCCCGACCCTTCTTTCACCCCAAACCCTCGCCGCCGCCACTGTGGTGCGCTGCCGCCGCCGCCGCCGACGCCGTGCTGCCGCCGATCGTCGCCGCCCCGCCCCGTCGTGCCGTCGCCGTGTCGCCACGACCCACCCCGGCCACCGTCTCGCCGCCACGACGCCGGAATCCGCCCGCGAACCGCGACACGCCGCCCACTGATTCCGCCGCCGTTCGGGCCGCGCCGCCGCCGCTGTGACCCCGACGACCACCCCCTCGACGTCGCCGACGTTTCCCCATCGTCCCGACCACCGTCGAGGCCGGCCGGAGCCTCGATCGGAGAACGCCGCCGCCGCCACCCACTTTCGACGCCGCCGCCGACGGCCATCGCCGCCTCGGTTACTTTGTTTGACACCACCATCGGACCGAGCTCGTCGAGCTGGTGCCGATAGACCCCCTGATTGCTCCGTCCCAAATCATCGCCGGAAAACCGTCGGAATCCGCCGGAAAACCGCCGACACTCGCCGGAACCGCCGGAAATTGGATTTGTGGGAAATTCGCCGGATCATCCGCCGAACGCACCCGGTCCAATCTGATCGGACTTCGGACGCCGCTAGGTGCCGAATTCGAGTTTCGAGCCACGAAACGGAAACCCTAGCCGTCGCCGATTTTCGACGACGCGAGGTATAATTTATTTTAATTTAATTATTTGAAAGTTTTGATTATTAGAATTGCATGCTAGGATTGGTGAATTGTGTGTTATAATAATATATATAAATGTAGATTTGATTAAGGATAAAAATATGAAATTTGTTTGATTGTGTGGTGTTAAAAATAGAAGTTATGAAACTAATTAGGGTTATTAAGTAATAATCATGATCTAATCAAACTAGCTTAAGTAGACTCGCTAGAATTGATATAGGTTGATGTGTGTTGATTGACGTGTGATTGTGTTGATTGTGTGTGTATGCTATAGGATATGTGATTCATCATGCGGGCGTTAGTTTTTAGCTTGATTGTGTAGGTACGGTGTAGGAGCTCGCCGCCTAGGCGCGTGGACCCGTTTGGAGCTTCTACCAGGTCCGTTTAGGACTCGTTCTCTGATTTACGCTACTCTCTTGTGTATTTGACTTATTATGTGCAGGACGAGTTAAGTGGCGTTTTATCGAATCCCACTTAACTCGGGCCATTTAGCCAACGATTTTCCGGATTAATAACCCTCGAGGATGAGATCCCTCGAGTTTGTTTTCGAACTTCAGATCCAGCTCACGTTGCCTTCGGGCCTATTGTATAAATCCCAACCCAGACCTATATATATGTATAGTTTTCGTGTTTTGGTGAGAGACTGAATGAGGGAAATCCGACTACCGTGCTACGCGAGCGGGCACGTGTGTGTCGACAGTGGGCTCTGGAATGGTGTGCGGGCCGTTTCATTCCCGAGGGATCCTGACAACTCCACCTTTGAGTTCCTCAAACCCGGAGAAGTGTGGAGGTTCACGGGTACTGCATTGCAGCGCATGTCTAGACTTGTGGTTTCAAAGGGTACTGAAGGCGACTGCCCGAGAGTACTCGGCCTTCGTGCTCAAGGCCAGGAGTAATATGGAAGGTGCAGAGGGCGGAAAGGAATGAGATTTGACGCGAGAAGCAATAGAGAAATGGCCGAGGCATGAGAATGTGAAAGATAGGGGGACGCTGTCGACCCGATGGCGACGGCTCCCGTATGTGCCCTGATGAGAGTTCTTGAGGAAGTATATGGTTTTGATTCAACAGGAGAGTTTGCTCTCCTGTGCCAGATTGATATTAGTTATTTTCCGGGCCGGTAACACTCGTTACTGACGGTTTTTCTATATATATGTAGGTGAGGAATGCGAGCGATGAAAGCTGTCGGGACTGCGGAGGAGCAGCACGGAACCGCGCACACATGTACCTGCCGCGTGTAATGTATAATAATGATGTGTTAATGCTACGTGAATGATAATTTGGATGTGTTTGCTTGAGATGAATTGCTTGTTATGAAACGAACTGGATAAATATGAATGAGTAGGGAGCTTTGGAGTTCAGACTCGGCTCGGGTAAAAACGAATGAGATAATGATTGAATGTCATGGTAGATTATTATGCGTTACCGTATTTTTATAAAATAGTATATATTTTCTTTTGGTTTCTCATTTATTATTTTGTCTTGTTTTTGCTTGTACATCATAGCATGCATGTAGGACCACGTTAGAACCCACGCATCCCATCTATGCATTTCATGTTTGCATCTCCATCTTAAGACACCGAGAGTAGATCCTGGGTCGGCTTAACCGAACCTAGTAGATTAGCGAACGGTTCGGTCGCCGGTGACATTTCCGGGTCGGTTCACGGGTGAGCCGCCGCAGACAAGCGGGCGGTCCGACGAGCCGTTGCGGACAAGCGGGCGGGCGGGTCTGGGGCAGGTCTGAGGTGGGTCTGATGGATCTGGGACCGGATTTGGGGCAATAAAATCTGGGCCACTTGATTTTAATCGAGCAGCCCAGAATTGGCAGCGCACCATAGTGCTTCCCTATATATATATATATATATATATATATATATATATTGAGCCAGAACTAGAATACAGTACTAATATACCTATATTTTCTTTCCTAGCTTGACATGGAGTCAGGACTTGGGCCATTCTGCTTGTATATATTTCATTAGGCCGACACACACATGACGTTCTTGTGCGACTAATGTGAATGATTAGAACCGGTGGCTTCAAAAATGAAATAGCTATTCTTCAAAAAATAAAAAATAAAAGAGCTATCTTTAAAAAATAAAATAAATAAAATAAATAAATAAATAAAAGAGCTAGCTCAGAGAAGTTGAAGCCAATTACATGAATAGGTTATATTTGTTACCACTCGTTCTGTTCAACATTAATCCTAGCTGACATGTTAAAAACGTCCAGAATTAATTCACAGAAATGTAATAGATGCGTCAAAAACGGTTCATCGATACAAAGAGAGTTGCCACTACCTAGTCTATTGTCTTTTAACGTTTATATATATATATATATATATACATATATGTTATATATTTTGGACGTGGTTGATTGCATGGTTGCATGAATCGGAATTGGAATCGGAATCGGTTTTCCAGAGAGTCGGAATTGGAATCGGAATCGGTCTGAATCGGCCAAGAATCGGTTCAGTTGAATCGGTCCAAATTAATTTAATCGGTCATATATAATAATTTGATAATTTATAATATAAATATATTAAAATTGGGTATTGATGTTATTTTGGTATTATTCTGTGTATTATAGTTTCGGATATTTTTAAATATTTTTTAAGATTTTTTAAAATTATTTAGAATTAATTATTATTTTTGACTCGAGTTAGATTCGAGTCAACTTTTAATTACGAGAATGCCACTCTTTACCCCCCACCGCCACCGCCGCCGGCCCGGTCGGCGGCGAGTCTCGCGGCGGCGATGTCGGAGGATGTCGGCAGCCCGGTCGGACGAACAGTAGGCGGCCCGCAACCGGCGGCGATTCGTGCATCACAGCCCGATTCGGTCCGGCCGCACATCGGCGGCGAGGTCGGTAGCCCGGTTGGCGGCGAGCCCGGAGTCGGGGAGCACGGTGGAGGGCGGAAACGGGGCGGCGGCGGGCGGACGGGCTGCGGCGGCGTGGGGGGAGCGGGTTTGATTTTAGGTTTTTAAAATCCAAATTACCATTTTACCCATGCTTAAATAATTTAATAAAAATCATACCTAGAGTATTTTAATAATTTCATAAAAAACCGATTTTGATTTAAATCGGCCGATTCCAATTCCGAGTTAAATCGGTCGGAATCGGCCAAAGTCGGCTGATTCCGAGGCCGATTCGGGGCCGACTGAGTCGGCCCCGAAATCGGATCGGCACGATGCCGATCCGATTTAAATAGGCCGATTCCAGAATCGGCCGATTTGTGCATCATGGGTTGATTGTTGTCACGGACCACGGGAGCAGGGAGGTATAGGAAAGCACAGTAAATTCTGACCACGAAGGGAAAATGGGCTTGTACATTTTTCAGGAGCTAATCAGTTTCTTTTGCCATCAACTTGACTAAAAGAAAGCCCCCAAAAAATTTAAAAAAAAAGGAAAGAAGGAAAATAAAAAGTTAAAAGAAAGCTCAATTGATTTGGCCGGATACATGAAAAATGAAAGGAAGTTATACATCGAACATTTAATTCGCGTCCATCATCATCAACTCAATTTAATATCCCAGGACAACATATAGTTATCATTCCGCTCATGGAACTAATCGTGTAAACAAGCCATTAGTGGTCCTTTGGATGACTTTAAGATTCACATCATGCTAGCAGTTTGGCTTCTATTTGACTAGCCCGTTTCCATTTTTCAGATTTTTGTGGTGTTTAAAGAGAAGCATACTTGACAGAAAGATTTCCATATCCGCAGCCACAGCAAGTTGGTTGCCGCTTTTTGGAAACAAGCGAAGTGAGAGTCATAGTTAGATTATTAGTTTACGCTTACGGTCTGGGTCAAGATCCGTCGTTGTCCCATGTAAAAGACAAACGGAAGTGCAGCCTCAAAAGACGGCGAAGAACTCGGTTTATATAAGCCATGCCATGAAAAGCCTCTACAAAAGCTACGCAAAGCTCATGGCAACCCATAACGAGAATAATAGGTCAAGGTCCTAGCTGTGACGACAAAGCAAAAGGATTGGTTAAAGGAAAATTGCGGTGAAGGATCATAGGAAAAGGCAGCAAATATGGTAAAAGAAAATAGGAGTAAAAGAAAGTAGATCATAGAGGCAACTCTAAAATTCGAAATTCGACCGACATGAATGACAGCGAGGCGATGAAGTTACCAAAGGCAATCTTTGCATCTGTTTTCGCTTCCAAATCAGGGTAAGAAATTAGGACCAGTCATGTAGCTGATGTAGAGGTCGAAAAGCAGCTAAGTAGCAGCCTCTAGCAGGGGCGAGAATGGACACTTGACGGTCTTTGTTGATTATGCTTTAGTTATTCTCATCATCATGCATGATTTCTGCATAATTAAGCTATCCTGGGCGAATACAAACATTCTATAGCTACCGTGTCATCTTGCAGACCTGTTCAAGAAATCAACTTTTAAGTTCTTATTTTACAAGTCAATGCTACGATTCAAATATCAACCCTTCTTCGTAAAGCAAACTACCCACCACTTGGAAATGCATTTCTGAAACCAGTACAACTTATACTTTCAGTTTGAGAAATTAATACATATACAACAATTAATTGTCTTCCACTATCAGAAAGGTTAGCTACAAATGTTTACTACTTCCATGGAAATACAATAAATGGTTGTCAGCAAAAGAAAACAATCAGCATCTCCAAAAAATGCCTCTTTTTTCTCTGCTTCAAGACAAGCGGAAACAAATAAAAACTAATAAGTCAAATTAGCACAAAGGATTACCTAAAAGCAATTTTCACTATAAGGAATCCAGTATATAATTTCCCTGACTTCATAAACAGACTAGTACAGCAGATGATAAATGTGTCGTGCATCCAAGGATTAGGACTTCAGGCTCGTGCATCCAAGGATTACAAGTTAAGGCACCGCAGAGAGATCATGAGGGAATAATTCTTTCACTCTTTGCTAAACATTCTGCGTTAAAGCCAGTTCATCTGCCAACATATTTTGTCTTTCCCCCATATTGCTCTCCTCATCTAATTTGTAAATACAGGATGAGTTATTGGAGGAATGTGATGTTAATACTTTTAAAAAATAAGGTTAAGAAACATACCAGGTTGCAGTTTTAACCCTTTTCCATAGGCAGCAATTAGAAGTGATTCAGCTCGACCTACAGGAAAAATGCACCTAATAAAATCCTTACTAATATACGTAAAATTGTCTAACAGCTTCTGGACGAGACAACACACTATGGGCAAGAACCTTGTGAATAACATAGGATTAGTTAAAGCTACAGTACCATGATCCATCTTTCTTCTCAAGAAGACACTCATGGAAGGAAACAAAGAAGAAGCTAAACTCCTGCTATCGTCCTGTGAATATCAAATATCAAACATTTGATGGTCAACATGCAGCTAAAAAACCTACCAGGAAGATATGCTCAAATATCAACAATTTAAAACAAATGGTTGGACATTTGCAAAGCTATTGGATTTCTAAACAAACACTTCTCTCATTCTAAAATCTGGATAGATTAACTAACTCTACAAAATCCACTGAATGAAAGAATTTTGCTTCAACATAAACAAACCTTACTTGAGGAACAACCAGACAACCCAAATTGATTCTTCCAACGAATAGATGGTATTGGTACAACAGAAAAGCCAGATGCCACTAAAATTCCAATCCACTAATCCATAACCAAATCCTCCACTCCACCAGCCCTACACATATATTAAAAACATAGATAAAAATTTCCAAACTGGGCTCATTGAAAATCCTGTTTATTTAATACCTGCCGGCCATCTTTTGGAAAAGGATTTGATTGCTCGATATAAACGGTAGTTCCTGCAATATATAGAAATAAAACTCATGAATTTCTTTCACACGTTCTAATTAATGCAGTTAACAAATGGAAAAACCTTCTTACCAAGGGGAGCTTCTAAACTGCGAAGAAGCTGAACCATGGCTCTTGGATCCAGGCGCTTCCGTAGCCTTTTACCAATCAATACTTGCAAAGTTGGAGTATCAAACACCTGGTGTGCAACATGACACCATATATTGTTGCTGGTCTTTCGTACTAACAATAATAATTGACATTCATTGGGTAGAAATTTTGATTTACTTTGTAGAAGTATGATAAATTAGCGATGCAAATCACGATCAGAATACGATAAAGCATAAATATGCAGATACTCTAATGCAACTAAATCAAAATTTTAAGCTATGCCGTGGACGGGTCATCAAATCCTAAAACTAACAAACTCGGTCGTCTACATTAATTTGGAACCTCGCATGGAAGAATTACTGCAAAATGCAATGTCATCAAGGTTTTCATTTTGGCAACAAATGAGGAAATCATTGCATACCCTAATCAGGAAATCACACCCACCTTTAAATAGCATTCAGATCGTAATCTTTTTGTCCAAAACAAGAATAAGAAGAACAACAATTAACGCATAACTATCCGTTAAAAAAAGCTCACCTGAGCAGAAATATCATGCCCGTCTCCTTTCAACACCGCAAGCGCGCCGCATACATCCGGGTCAATCCCGAGGACCCAACCTGAGCCGCCGGGGATCTTCCCCGGCGCGCCATCGCCCTCATCCTCCATCTCCCCGCACTTGACAACCAGTGGCGAAGAGAGCGAGCTGAGCCACTTCTCCCTGAATTCCGAATCCGACAACCGCACCCTCGCCCCAGCCCCGCCGCGCGCCGCCGCAGTCGACTTCACCCCACAGGCCTTCTCCGCCGGAACGGTCTCCGGAGCGCAGAACCGCCGGAAAATTCGAAAAGAAATGAGCGTCGACGTGGCCGGCCGCAAGTGGGCAGGAATACCGTACATTGGTTGGGGAGATGGGAATGGAGTCGGAAGGATGAGATTTTTGGGAGAGGTGTGGAGGGTTTCCATCAGAAAATGAAGATGGGGAGACGAATGGAGGAGACGATCATTAGTGCGGACAAATCTGTGCCCATTCCGCCATGGCCGCTACTGAGAGGGGGAAGAAGGGATTTTCCCGCTTTTATTTTCTTAGAAAGGGATGATGATATTTGTGGGAGACGAATGGGCCTACTTTTTTAAGGAATGGGCTTCGTTAATTAAGGCCTGGCCCAATAGTGAAATTGATGAAAAATTTTGTACTTCCAAGTTTGCCCTAATTTGCGCGTACTTGTTCAAGCTTACGATTTTACTTTTACTTCACAGGGGATAGAATAACAAAAATGATAAATTTGAAGAATTTGTAAATTGAAGAGAATGCTTAGTATCTACTTATTAAATGGTTTTAACTAAGATCATAATTTCTATAAATCATGTTATATCAACGTTCATAGCCTATGTTATAAAACAGTGGTAGACATTAATTATAATCCCGACATAATTAGTTATTTAAAGACGTAGGCGGAAAAGTCATGGAAGACATGTCTATTGACAAAATAATTAATTTTTGTCCATTTATGTATTCTAGTGGTTTAAATTAAAAATTGTGAATATAGAAAATCACTTTAAGTAGATGAATACTAATTTAATCCTAAATTTTACACCCAGGAGAAATGCAAAGTCTCTACGCTCTCCACCTCTAAAAATATGAATAAAACAAATTTTTTCGCTTATAATTAATCGTATTTCGCGGTCACAGTTGATCTTTTATTCAACAATTTGTACCATAGCCTTTATAAATTTGCGTTCTTAATTTTATAAATATAAAAAAACACACACACCGACACTTTTTTCATTATCATCATGTTTTTTTCATTATCATCGTTTTGACGATACATCACCTGGTCATCATCAGCATCATTTATTATTAGAATTGCGATTATACTAAAGATGGATGAAGAATGTGTATTGGAGGTGCTCTTAATAATGTAATGTAACCCAAATTGGGAGATTGAAAGGAAGCCAGTTCATGAAAAAACAGGTAACGTATGTAGACAACTAAGACTAAAACTGAAGTTAAAAGTCCTTTTACCATTTTCATCTTTCTTCTCGTAGTTGAAGTCATCTTCCTCTAATTCACACACATACATTGACTGACCTGCCCATCCGTTTCATACTTTGTATATTTCCACGCAATGAATAACGAAGTCAGGTCATGGATGCCCATCTTGTATATAAATGCTCATGAATTTTCTTTATTTAACGTATTTCACGACACTTGCTTTGGTCAGTGAAAGATTTTGTTTTATTCAGTGATTAAAGAAAGAAATCATCTTTACAATTTGTCTTTATGCAAATTGTCACCATGCGCTAGAATTGGAGGTCGGCTGATGCCTTGCTTCCAATTGTGAAATTAGTAAGATTCAACAAAATGGATCATAGCCTGTTGAAAAAAGAAACAATATTGATTAGAAGGTTGATCAATAGAATAGTAAAAAAATGCAAATTTAGTTCATAGTCAAACATAAATGTATAAACAATATCCGCGTTTTTACAACCCTATTAATTAATTTGGGAAAGGTGGAGGATTATGAAATTAGTGATGAAACTGATAAGATGTACCAAAGCCTTTGAATTTGATCAGGCAGTGGATTGTTTTAGTAAAAAACGTAAGGCTCTGACGTAAATATGTAATCAATACGGTGTTCTTCATTTCAATGGCAAAGCAAAGGCAACACAGCCTAAATAATGTAAGCAAGATATGCGACCTTCCTCATCCTGCGGTACTCATACTCCCTATTTAGTTCTGGCATTCGAGTAATCAGTGGATATGATTTTTAATTTTTTCTAACAGGTGAATGTCATTGGAGCATCTGATAAAGGTCATAATATTCTACTTTTATCCATTTATTCTGCTAGCATTCCCTTTCTTCGAGTGAGGAATATGAGATTGAAGGGGATGGGATCATATGCTCAAAATTTTTAAAGGGTTGCTTGCCTTTACCCACCCACATCTTCTTAAAAAGTAGCATCAATTTTAGCTACCCCCACTGTGGGGGAATTCTTCTGCCTTATTCCTTCGTGGGTATCAAGATATGGAGTTTCTTGGAGAAAATTCTTCTTTTTTATTTAAATTTGTGTACTTCTAAAAGGCACAGTGGGCACAATATTATTTTGTCAAATTAAACTGTTGTATTAATGTGTACCTCTGGGAACTGCACTTTAGCGTATGGAGCCGCAAGCGTATGCTAATACTTGTTAAGTACTTTTCTTTTCCAACAATGGCCACAATAATATTGAGCATAACTGCATAAGTGCCTAAACACAATCCAAAGGAATGCGCTCTGTTGGACGACCAAAAATCGAGAAAACTGGAAAGAGGGAGGAGCATAGCCATGAAATGTGGGTGTGTGGTCGTCCCCTCCTCATTTGATCCCTTTGCCACAATAATGTCCTCATGACTTCACAATCACTAGCTTTTCCCTTCTTTGCAAAACCCGAGAAGATTAAGTTCTTCCTTTTGTTCACCTTTTAGAGGTTGGAAAGTGGACGCTCAAGTTCTCCACTTATGTACGAGCAATAAAAAATAGATGGAGGAGGAGGAGGAACACGAAGCAGTTAAAAGCAGTTTTAAGTCAGCAGCCCCATGTACGTAGTTTAGAGTTATCAAATAGTTGGTTCCTTTTTAAGATAACACAAGATGCATCCAAGTTCTAAACTGTCGTGTAATTGAGAACAGGTTCCAAACATCACAAAAATTCAACACCAAACATTTATGTTAAGTTGGTAGAATGTGGTTGATGGAGACCTAATTCATGAACACCCCCATCCTTAACTACAAACACCACAGATAAACATGCAAGCTTGCAGCAGAATTTACTAATGCACACTCATTTAGTACAGACCTTCATCAGGTAAAGGAGAAAAAGGTAGGACTGATCATAATATAACCATTGAGAATTGATTAGGGATGTAAATAAGTCAAACCTGCTCGCAAACAATTTATGTTCTGCTCGATTCGGTTTGAACTTGTATTCGTTAATTATAGGCTCGAAAAAATACTCGGCCTAAAATAAATAACTTGTTGAACAACAAACAGATCTTGAGCTCAGGAATGTTCGGTTCGGCTTAGTTCGAAACTCGAGTTTGATATGTTCAAACTCGAAAAAATCTCGGCTCGTTAATACTATTGAGCTCACATTAAATTTATATAGTATTGAAAAAAAATTTGATCTTATATAAATCGAGCCAAACACAAATATTCGATCTGCTCAAAAATATAACTATCCAAATAAATCAAAGGCTCACTCTGACCAATAATATATCAAAGGCTCGTATCCACTAATTTACACCCCTAGCATTGATCAATCAAAGTACATCGGTATTAATGTCACCTAACCATACCTAGGGTTGCTAATTGAGCGAGCCAGCTCGTGAGCATTTAGCGTTCGGCTCGGTTTGACTCGACTCGAAACTCGATATTTAAATGCTCGACTCGAACTCGACTCAAACTCGAATCTTACGAGCCGAGCTTGAGCAAGGTCGTGTTCGACTCGACTCGACTCGGCTTGTAACTCGAACTCGACTTGAACTAGACTCGTAGTTTGACTCGAATTCGACTCGATAAAATAATATAATAATATAGTCTTTATATTATATTATATTTATATATATATATATGAAATATAATAACAAAGAAGTAAGATAGTTTAGATGGCAAGTATTCACCTTGATGACTTCGAGTTGTGGGTTCAAACCACAATGGCCTCACTTTTATTAAAATGAGGTACTTTTGACTTTTAACCGAGCTAGTGAACGAGCTCACAAAAATTAAACAGTTTAAGTATATTCGAGCTCAAGTCGAGCTCGAACACATAAAAAGTATTCGAGTCGAACTCGAGCATGTATGCCCAAAACTCGTTCGATCTCGAGTTGAGTTCGAGCACATGTTCAAGCTCGGCTTACTCAATTAGCACCCCTAACCATACCCGCGGTGGGATGTGTGATGTGTTTAAAACCTTTAAAACCACATGGGGAGTTGTAGATGCCAAATGCTAGACTGGTATGGTAAGACTAAAATTGACTATGGGTATGTGTCATGGAAAGAATGTACCAAAATCACAGACAGAAAAGACTAAAATTGACTATGGGTATGTGTCATGGAAAGAATGTACCAAAATCACAGACAGAAAAGAGCCTATCACACTGTAGACTCAGAATCTGGAAAACGTTTCTCATTTTTCTCACTTTTGAGCCCAAGTCCTCTTCCAAGTGCTTTCAAAAACTCCCCAGCGATTCTTAACAGGACTTCAACTCCTTTGCGGATCTTCAGACGGCCATTCCCTCCATCTCCTGCAAAGCATGTAAAAGCATTGCTAGTAAGGCGTCATGGATCGATAAAGCCCAACGCAGCTTCAATCCCTGAAGGGGAAGAATGTGAAGTTGGTCTTGACAAGAGTTGTGGGTTTTCAAAGCATTTCTTCACTAAGTACCAATTGGGGGAAGAGGTTGGACGTGGCCATTTTGGATATACTTGCTCTGCAAAGGCTAAGAAGGGTGCGCTCAAAGGACAGGATGTTGCAGTTAAAGTCATCCCGAAATGTAAGGTGTGTCCAATGATGAAGTTAATTAGATTTACCAACATAGCAATCACTGTATGATATTCATGTATCAATAGAGCTCTTGATTGTCATCCAGGTTATATCGACTTAATATGATCATTGCCTAAAATCCTCTATTTTTTGTAGATGACAACAACTATTGCTATTGAAGATGTGAGACGAGAAGTCAAATTGTTAAGCTCATTGATCGGACATGAGAACCTTGCCCAATTTTATGATACTTATGAAGATGATGACAATGTTTATGTAGTGATGGAGTGAGTACTTGTACCGTTTTTGTTATGTGACAAAAGCTGCATTTTATTTAGATGTGTGAGGAAGATTATACAGTTGAAGCGTCTACATCTGATCTTCTGAGTACAACAGAACTGAATTCCTTGAGATATGTTCCTTTTGAAAGTTCTTGTTGGAGCTTACGTGTTGTTGGTTGATCTTCAGGTTATGCACAGGAGGAGAGCTTTTAGATAGATAACTGTCAAGGTGCCCCTTTATTTTCAGTTTCTGTGGAACTTTTCGGTATCATATCCTAACTTGCTCCTGCTTTCTGATTCAAAATTTCTTCAGAGGAGGGAAATACTCAGAAAAAGATACCAAAGTAGTATTGGTTCAGATTTTGAGTTTTGTCTCATACTGCCATCTTGAAGGAATCATTCATCGAGATCTGAAGCCGGTGGTAATAATTTGATAGTTAAAAACAACATTCCATGAATATATATTTTTTCTACTTCTATTGGATGTTAAGATGATAATCTTTCACCTCAATGAGAGAATTAACATCCGTATATAAGAATAGGAATGCTTAAAACAGTAAAAATGGAATAACTGCAATCTCAAATTATGTCTGATATATAATCAAAAAGTGCATATGTGATTTGCATTTTTTGCTATTATTGACGAATGAATAAGAATAAAGTTGTTCCTCACTTGTGCCGATGCAACTCTGAGAAGAGGTTGTTTCGAAGGCATATTTATTTTGGGATTTTCATAATATACTTTTGGCTGCTTCAGAATTTTCTTTACTTTACTAAAGATGAGAAATCTCCCCTAAAAACCATTGACCTTCGTTTGTCAGATTATGCAAGGCCAGGTTTGCTGTATTCAAGCCATTTTTTACTTTTCTTACTCAAATGGAAGCGCTTACAATTTGCAAAAAGGAATTCGCATAGTGCTGTAGAATTAGATTGCTCTCTTCCACATGCCAGGCTGAATGATATAGTTGGAAGTGCATATTATGTGGCTCCATAAGTGTTACATAGAGCCTATGGTACTGAAGCAGGCATGTGGAGTGTTGGGGTAATAGCTTACATCCTCCTCTCTGAAAGTCGTCCTTTCTGGGCACAAACGGAATCGGGCATTTTTCGTTCTGTTTTCAAAGGTTGATCCAACCTTTGAAGAAGAGCCTTGGCCTTCATTGTCCTCCGAAGGAAAAGATTTTGTCAAGAGTTTGTTAAACAAAGACTACCGTAAAAGAATGACCGCTGCTCAGGCTCTTGGTAAGTTTCAAGCTTTCAAAGTCTGCTTCTTATACTAGTAAATGAGAGTTTATTATGCATCCATGGAGCCCAAAGTGTTCATAGTGAAAATGAATATATTAGAAGGAAATTATGTATGAATGGCAGTAGTTATTGCATAGTTACATTGCGATTCTTTCGGATGCACAAAGGTATTATTTATAAAATGCATTGAGAAGTATATTAATCAAACTTGACGATGTTTTCTTTATCAGGGCATCCCTGGCTGCTTGATTATCAAGATATCAGAACTCCCTTAGATATTGCCTTGTACAAGCAAGTAAAAAATTATATATGCTCTACACCTCTTCGAAGGGCAGCTTTAGGGGTATATATATTATATTCAGCTAAAATTAAAACATTTTTTTTTCAAAGAAACATTTTAGGTATGATGATTTTTTTAAATTTTTTGTAACAAAATGGAAAAGATTTGCATATCACTAGTGACATGATTAATATTTTATACTCATTTTCTTTTTTTGTCCTAGTTGCCCTTGTTGAGAATTGTCTCACATTCAAAATAAATATAAGTTGGGACTTTGATAAATATTAAAAAAAATTTTGTAGCATAACCGCAAACTCTTAATTTATGGACTTGCTCACCCTCGTTGTGTCTAGCCCAATAAGTGGTGTAGATATTTATTAAAGCCCCAATGTAATTGTTAAAGCCTAAAGTGGCAAGCTCAATAAGTGGCTGAAACATCCAAAATAAATATTAGTCGGGACCTTTATAAATACTATAGCTGACCCTAACTGGCTAGCTAGTCATTTTGTACGAGGCCCAAATCAATCTTTACATTTTCCTTATTCCGTTCTTGATGTTATTCGTTATTCTTTTCATCAAAATATGCATGTGAACTTATATAAACTTATCTGAATCTGAATCTGATAGGCTCTTGCAAAGACATTGACCATCCCTCAACTTTTCTATTTATGGGAGTAATTCTCATTATTGGGGCCTAACAAGAGTGGTTGCATCACGATGAATAACTTTAAAACGGCTGTTGTCCCTTTTTTTAAAAAATTCTTTCACTGCTGTATTAATTTTTTCCAAAAGTTGCAAACTGACATAAATATACTTTTTCCAGGCCTTATTGAAATACTCAACTGATGCCATGAAGCACTCGAGAGTGCTAGATTACGTTAATATGGTATTGAACATCATCTGTTTCTTCTCAATGCACTCCTCGTTGTCAAAATCATGCCAAGGTTACTTTTCTTTATCTGTTACGGTTAAGTTGTCTCCAATACAGGAAGCTGGATTTTGAAGAATTTTCTGTTGCTGCAATAAGTGTTCATCAAATGGAAGGGCTCGATAATTGGGAGCAACATGCTCGCCGTGCCTACAAACTCTTTGAGGGGCACGGAAATATGCCAATAATAATAGAACTTGCATTGGTACCATTCTGTGACCTTATGCTTTTTCTTTTATCGGGCCTTATGATAAAGTTTCCTATTCTACTCTAAAATTCTATTATGAAAGACTTGAATTTTTGGACAAATGCCCACAGTATTTGCTTGGAAGGCAAATACGATCAGAAATGAGTGGTATGAAAGAAGTGTCCCTTCCCAATATGAACTTGTTTTTATGATAACGTTGTATCGAAATAACACTTTGCATAAAGACCCTGCACACCATTTGGAAATTATTCTGCAATTGATACTGACTGAGTATCTGAACAGAAGTATTCTGTTCCCAATGAGATCATGTTATTTGATTGTCAATCTAGAGAGATTTATGTGACATTTGGTTGAACACTTGCAGGATGGTAAGCTGAGTTTTCCTTCTCCCAACACTAGAATTCTGTTTACTAAAATCTGATTGTTCATGATGTTTATCAGGAGCTTGGGCTTAGTCCAACCCTCCCAGTTCATGTTGTTCTCCAAGATTGCATCAGATATTCAGATGGGAAGCTTAGTTTCTTAGGATTCGTTAGATTCTTGTATGGAATGTCATCGCGGTCAATTCCAAAAGCCCAAGGAATACGAGGTAAATGATCATTTTTCAAACACTGAATGGATCTCATTTATCACAGTGAGCGAATACAAGGATTTTTGCTCCAACGATCTTGAACTTTGGATCTCCTGCAAGAAAATGTGAACTGCGAACTACAGTTCCCATCACAAGGTGTTGTGTGCTTCACGAGCAGCAACAATGGGAGTTCCATATAATCATGTCGAATCGCTTCAGTTTGGGCCTATTGTAAATGCATATCTATATAATTTTGTCGAGTTTTCAGTAAGACGAGAAAGGGGAAAACCGAATCTCACGTACTATAAGTAAGTGCACGTGTTAGTCAAAGCGGGTTCTAAATTAGTGAGCGGGTTGTTCCAATCCTAAGGGATCCTGACAACTCCCATTTTGAGTTCCTCACACCGGGAGAAATATAGAGGTTTACGTGTACTGTTTAGTAAAATGCATGTCTAGACTTCTAGTTTAAAGGGTATTTAAGGTGACTTCCTAAGAGTATTTGGTCTTCGTGCTCAAGACCAATAGAATTATAGAAGAAAAGAGAAGGTTTAGACTCAAGACCAGAAAATGAAATGAGAAAATATCAAAAGAAGCATCAAACGCAACAGAGCAGTCAATTCAGGATGTTACTGTGTTTGCAATCCAGTGGCTCTTCAGTAGGTACCTTTCAGAGAGTTCATGAAAAGTATATGAACTTTTTTGTTCATATGAGAATTTACTTTCATATTCTGTTTGATATTAGTTATACTTTTTTACTAGTAACACTTGTTATTGATATGTTTTTATAATATATGTAGGTGGTGATCACGAGTATGATGAGCCAGCTTAGATGAAGGAGCAGTGACGTCTCTTGCATACACATGCCAAATGATAACATGTTTAATATTTTAAGAATGATCTAATAAAATATAATACATGATGTGATGTGATATGATATATGTTGTAGTAAAAAAATTGCTAACGATGACACGTTAATAAATATATTTAGACATTGAATAAATACAACAAGTAAATTAAAACCTAAAATTGATGAGAAATGTGAATACAATGTATAGATGAGTCAAGACCCACTTCAGTTACGTAAGATGAAGATAGTTGAGCCGAGACTTAATACAAAAATAAATTATATAGTTAAATGAATTTATTGTGTGAATGCTTTATTAATTATTTATATACGTATATATGTTGATTTAATAGGGTGGTCTTTAATTGCACTTGTAGGAGAGATTTAATCCATCATATTTTATGAATCTTATCGATTTTTATCGTAATTATTTAGTATATAAATTGGTTGACATGTCATCAATTTAGTAGCATGTTAGAGTTATTTTTATGTATGTATATATATATATATATCGATTAACATTTTTTATTTTGAGATGCCAAGAGTAGATCCGTAGGAGTTGGGTTCGGGTTAACCGACCTAACCAGGACCAGTGACATTCTAGTTCGATTTTAGAACATGAACTAGATTTGAAGTGTTACATATAGTAAATGAATCAACTGTTGCTTGAGGAGGTTTAGGCTACATCAACTTTACTTTTTGTACCTTCTATCATGTTTTACATACATTTAATAAAGTGAAAGCTTTTGTACATCATTCTATGCATGCAAATTCTTTTAGTCCCTTAAATTATAATTGCAAGGTTTTCCTTTTCTAGAGAATAACCTAAAAATTAAATACAAAAAAGTAGACTTAGAGAAATTAGTAAGTGTTGTTTTTGTTGAAAAAATCACGCTTAATGATTTGATGTAGAATTCAATGCCAAACAAGTGTCTGCGTCTCACAGTGAATAATTATATCTTTTCTTCCCTTTCCTAATCAATTTACACCCCACAATTGATTTTACTCCGAGTTCCACCAAGCTCTCAATTCGAGTTCCAATTCATTCCCCACAATGTTTAAGCCTTTAAGGTCTCTCCCAAAGGAAAGCATGTTCCTTTGGTGTCTCTTTCAGGCGTAAGACCGTTGTATAATACATTCAACAATTATGTCCAAACACGTAAATAAACAATTGTAACACATGCAGGAGGTAGATACATCGTATGAGTGCACTACCTTAAGTAGGGTTAATTTCCAAACACTCTGTTTTGAGTATCCAAATACTTACTAATGAATTTCTTTTTTTTTCCTACAATTCTTTTTGTTTGATACATTGTGTATAATTTCACATGTGGCTGTACGTCTTCTCACAGGAGAAAATAACTCAACACATGTGTTCATTCTTAGATCCAAATTCCATCCTATTAAGGATTTTGCTGGAACATTTGCTACAAAATGTTACAATGAATCCGCTGTACAATTAGTAAAATTTAATTGCTAGTAATCTTCAATTGTATAATTATATCCTTAAAACTTCATTAATTGTGGTGTTCAGTTCGTTACAGTAAATCTGATTTCGTTAACGGGAACCACACCATACTTGCATGAAAAAAAAAACACGATATAAAAACAAAAACGGGAACCACGCTTGGAAATAAAAAACACAAATATAAAAACAAAAACGGGAACCATACTACTCATGGTGACCCACGCCAGGTCGTGGAAACTACATAATACTCTTCTCGAAAGCTTTGATAGTTGCTTAGAAAAAAAAAGAGGTTTGAAGGTTGATTAAGATCCACCCTAGAGGTTAACCAACCGATCAAGATGCAAGTCATATAAAAGAAGGCAAGCGAAATGCTAAGTGTGGAATCAGCATTTACACCATGGAGGCACCTGGATCTCCACTACCAACGTTCAGTGATTCCTCCAATTACTCCACTGCTCCAACCAGTCCATGTTGGGCTACCTCATCAGGAACCACGCTTACAGGCGACAACATTATCAACGACACTGACCCAAATGAATTCTCATTCGAGATTAATTTCCAAGAGGGAAGGTGATCAACTTCGGCCCGCCTCGACCTCCCCCGGAGCCTTTAGTACCGCTCATTTCATCTGGCGGCGACCCCTTTCGCAAAGCCGGAGGCTGGCCGCTTAGGCCACCCCCTCTCCACCTGGATTTCGCTACTCACAGCAACTCTCCATCTTTCACATCTTCCAGGGACTTAGACAACAGTTCGATTAGCCAAAATTCCACTAGTATAGCATTGGACAGAGCAGAATCTTGTTCAAGTCTGTTCCAACGTCCTCGGGCCACACGGCCTAGTGAAATGTTTGGACACAAGGGAAATCCAAACGAGGCATGCAAAAGGGTTCCTGTTCCTTCTGGGTTTCTTGAGCCGAGTCGAATACATTGGAGATCTGAATCTGATCGGCTAACTGGCCGCAAGTCTACCAAAGATGAGATGGTGGAGAAGAGAGTCCTCTTCCGAAGTGGCTCCGTAGGGAGGGCAGTTCCAAAGCAGACATTCCCAGCTCAATCCAAGACTAAGCCAAGACCAGCCAATGGCAAGCCCCCGTACTCCAAATTAACTGACCAAGCTCTTGGCATCGCTTTCAATAATGTAAACAATCAGGAGAGCCCAAGATGGAGGACCCGAATGGCCTACAAGCATGGTGGATTCTTTGGAGGATGCTTCGGATTTTCATTCTCTAGCAGTAGAAGGTAATCGTGAACATATGTGAAGCAGCCGCCATGCAAGGGGTCTAATCTCTCTCTGTCTCTCCACAATATTTTCGATTCAAATACTTGTTAAAAAAATACTCAAGTGAATTTGTAATATATATACATATATATATATTTCAAAATTTTAGTACTTTGCTTCTCTTGTATTGTGCAAATTAGTTCTTAAAAGATTGAAGATAATAAAGTAGCTAGAGACGTCGATAAATGATTTATATTCTCGTAATGTAAAATATTAGGTTCCAATCTAACAATTCAAAATTTCAGTGTGCTCAGAATCTTGTTCACTGTCCAAATCACAACCAACTCATTTATTTAATTTTTTAGAAAAAAATACTAAAAAAATATCCTTTATTTTTTAAAATATGAATAGTTAGGAAAAAAAACAAAGAAATAAGTATAATTTTTTTTAAAAAAACTATATTAAAAAAGAATCCGAAACTGATCCGGACCCAAGTCGGACTCTTACACAGCAACGGACGCCCGACGCACACGGCCAGGTCCTCCTGGAAAACCCGCCGGAGCCGTAGAAGATGGCCGGAGTTAACATTTTCCGGCGAATTGGCGCTCGTGAAGTCGCTTTTTGTTATTAAGAGTTATAAAGGTGGGTACTTTGTGCAGCTTCGTGTGAGTCGCGAGTGGCATGGCGATGTACAAGATTATGAAGACCAAACATCGCCCCGGATTCCGAATCTACCTGCTTCCCATCTCCATGCTCGCCATGGCCTTTATCTGCCTTTACTTGTCTTCGGTGTCTGGTCGTCAGTTCACCTTCCCATCCATCTCTAGCAACCGGCTGCGGAGTGATCAGGAGCACAGGTATTTGTGTCGGGGGAACAAGATTGATTGCCCTGGCAAGGATTGTGATACGTGTGAGGGTCTGGGTCACCAGGAATCGAGTCTCTGCCCTCGAAGAAGCCATGATGCTGCAAAGGTTTGCCCGATATTTTTATTTGGTGTTTCTTCTAATTATTCCATGTGCATTTTGATTGTTTGAGGATAAAAACTTGGAACTGTTAGTCGACGAGGAACCAATTGGTTGGAGTAATTTTTTTATGTAACTTCAAAATGAAGTTTTTTGAAAGGGTTGTAATTTATGCCCCGAGTAGCATTGAGTTAAATATAATGTCAACGACTGGGTGTTTATGTGATGTGAATTACTATTGAGGACTATAATACATATTGTGCTACGTTTTCATTCATGGGAGTTGTTCTGTACAGGGCATTTGTCATGCCATCTAGAATGTGTATTAGTTCGATACATAACAAGAAAGGAATCCTTCGTCAATCCAGCAGTGGTTCGTCAGAGGAGCAGTAAGCCTGCTTATCTTTTAGTATATGTGCAAAGCTACTTGCTATGTCATAATATTTATCTTTTTCAAGCTGTTACTGTTTATATTATTTATATATTGGCTTTTTTTGTTTAAGTATGGGAGTGAAGAAGTTGTTACTGATGTTCTCTATAACTTCATTGGCAATTTTGTTCTCAGTTTTTCATGATTTTCCTTTTATCTCTATTGTCAGATGGGCAGCAAACTCTTTCTCTATGGATTCTCTATACGATATGCGTCTTATTTCTGAAACTGTGCCTGTAATACTAGACAACTCTGAGACATGGTACCAAATATTGGCCACAAACATGAAGCTTGATGATCAAGGTGTGGCTCACATACGAGGGATCAGCCAGATGGATCTCAAGGATGATGAAAGATACTCAAATTTGCTGCCAATACATCGAACTGCAAGCCCCTTGTCATGGTACATAAGCATATTCTGATTGTCACTGCATCTGTCCAACCCAACATATTTAGAAGAAAATGCCAAGTTTGAGCTAAAATTGTCTAGTAATAAGGCAAGATTTTGTCTTAAATTTTTGAGTTTTTCTTTCTGTGCCACAACTGATTTTTTAATGGACTCCTTTGGCTTACTCGTAGGTTCATGGAATGCAAGGATAGTAAGAATCGCAGTGCAATTGCTCTTCCTCATTCATTTCTTCCAATGATGGCAGCAAAAAAACTGAGAGATGCAGCGTAGAAGGTATATATGTTTCTACATTCTCAGCTTTGTATTTTGCTCGTTCTCATTTTGACTTTCAATCATCTTGTCCATCAATTCCATAGGATCTGGGTGAAGACCATTTTCTTTGAAGGAGGTGCTTGTTTTTATGTCATCTGCCTCACAACGTAAACAAAGAGTTGAATTGATATCTTCATTGTTGTGGCATTGGCCTGCATTAGACAAAAATCTCTCATCTGTTCCTCTTTAACTGCCGTTGGAGATACTGTAGAACAGGAAAAAACCATTTAGAAACTCAAAAAGAAATATTTTTGAAATATTTGCTTTGGAATAAATTAGTGCTTAGCCTGATTAGCAACTGAAGAATGATGATTCATATTGGTTGAACGATTTTTCACTGCCTGTGATTCACTTTATCAGAGGACATTCGCAACATCAAAATGGCCACTTTGGCCAAGTTGCTGTAATTGTTCTTAGACCTGCATATTGAAAGTCTACATATAGAATATACTTCTTTGCATAAATGAAATGATGATCCCGTCTTTTGTGCCACTTGACATATTTTGCAGATAAAGAGGCATCTCGGCCATTCTTACGCTATACATGTTGGCCGAGGAGATAAATTAAAATTCGAAAAGATAGACTTGGGGTTGGCAGGACCCTCCATCCTCACCTAGACCGTGATACTCGCCCAGAGTTTTTTGCTTTGAGAATAGCTAGGTGGATTCCTCCAGGCAGGACACTCTTCATTGCCTCCAATGAACGCACACCTGGGTTCTTTTCTCCTCTTGCTGCCAGGTACGATCTTAACATCCTTGATCTTACCATAAGAATCAGTTCATGGTTGGTTCTGCCAAAACCAGATCTCTCTCGTTTCCGGTTCCCCCATGTTATTAGATGAGAAACCCGTAACTTAGTTGCCTTCCTCTACAGCTCTACTGACTGTTGTCAGTTGATTGAGAAAATTATAGCATTTGGTGGTGGATAGCTTAAGGGAACCATTAACCTAAGCTATTTGGAGCGAAAATGTTGTGGTTCTCTGTTTCTATCCCTGTGAAATAAATGATGATGAAACTTTCCTCGCTACAGGTATCGAGTGGCGTATTCGTCCAACTACTCTAAAATTCTGGATCCAGGTATTGAGAACAATTACCAGCTCTTCATGGTTGAGAGATTAATTTTAGCCGGCGCAAGGACTTTAGTCCGGACCTTCAAAGAAGATGACACGGACCTCAGCCTGACCGATGATCCCAAAAGAACACCTAGAATTGGCAAATTCCCATGTACACATTGTATGGTTGAAGATATGTACCGTGGAAAAATACCATAACGACAACAACGAGTTAATACAAGTGAATTTTGTTGTCTATGTACATTGTTTCTTCAGCATTTTGAGTTATCTTCAAACAGTCAATTGTATCGAGTCTTACTCGAAATCTCTAGTCATATCTTCAAAGAAAGCATAGTATGCATGCCACAGGCAACTTTGTTAGTGAAACATATAAGTGGGATGCATGAGTGCCATTAATGAGTGCAAATTTAAAAATGTGCCTGCTTGAACAAAGATAACGTCAAAAGAAGATTTTTGGATTAGTTGCTACACCTAACCCTTAAATTAACTTCTCGAGGCCGATATCGATACACATAAAAAAGATTGAAATGCACAACATATAACCCTAGAAAAAGCACGAACGATGTTTCTAACTAAAATGTTAAGCAGGAAATGGGCACCTCCAACGACCCTCCTTTTTCCAGTTTGTTCAATAGAACATACGGGCCCCTTCAAGCTTTCACTACTCAATCCTGAATGTGTTCCTTGAGTTTGCTCGCAGGTAATCTACTTGGCTCTTGTCTTCATGAACTTGGGTCTTTGAGCTTTCTTTTCCATCTTTTCCCTTTTCTTCCGGCTTTTCTCATCTTCCACAGGCCCCTACACCCAAAAAAAAAAGAAGATAAGCATAAAACTATGAAAACACGAATCATTAACGCATTTTCATGGGAATTTGATAACCATGTACCTTTGAACCTTGGAACAACCACCCTTTGAGGAACCCAGACAATTTATATGCCGCAAAAGCTGGTATCTGCAATGCATGTAAACCTAATTTTTAGAGAGAAATGTATAGCATTATGGCAAAAATAGGCCTCTACATATGTCCAGGCTCAAACTACTTAAAACTTGTTTGGGAACAATGTACTAGCGGTCATTATCTTTGACCCAATTCCAAAAATTGGAGTTGGGGCATTGATGGTTCGACTGTCTCTTACAAAGACCACAAAACAGCAGTTTAAAAAATAAATTAGTTCACAATGTGTCTTTGATGGCTCCGAAAAAGGAAGTTCAATTATTGAAGAACTAATTGAATAAAACATAAAATTGTCACTTGTGCTTCACGAAAGTAAGCATGGGTATAATTAAAGCACAATGAAGTTAGGCTAAATTTAGCAATTATTGTCGCAACATTTTTTATGTCAAATTATCAAGCCTGTGAAAGCAATGCATTTTTAAGTTCTTGAGTAGTATGGATCATTCAGATAATATGTCAAACAGAAGGTTAGGGTTCAACTTGAAAAAGTACTTCAGCAGCAACATTTCTTACCACTAAATAAGTGTACCAAAACTTTCCAGAAATAATTGACAATACTTGCACAAAGCATGTGATGTAAATTATGTCATGCAGGTACCTGCAAAATAATTCTGCAATTTCAAGGCCCAAGAATTAATTTTCTTTTACTAAATAGTGAAGTGATAGTCTTCTCCAAAATATATACTCGCCAGATTTGTTATCACAGGATCATATATTATACTAATCTGGAAAGAAAGAGGAGTAGTTTCATTCATCTACCATGATCACACATCACAAATGAATTAATTACGTGCAGATATGTCATGCTCAATGGAGTCAGGATATAAAACATGTTCTACATATAAGCTTCATTGAATTTCTTTTTCAACATAATAAAATCTTTGATGTTATGTTGGTAGAAAGAACAACAGTGCAAACAACAAAAGGGTACAGGACATGTAAAAAGCAAAATATCCATCATACTCAAAGGATAATATGGCCTTTACTTTAATTCAAGTAGCAATAGGACAATGTATTTAGCAAGGTTTCCAGGTTATCCTGCACAGCAACAACACCTTAACATTTCTTGTATATGAACAGTAAAACTTACCCACATACTCCACCTGAGCTCAAGTCATGACCTCCATCAACAAGTTCACCGCTATCGTCAGTAGGCTGCACTTGCCATATTAGCAAGTTGTTTATATGGGATAAAAAAGCATATTGACGTGAAGATGATACCCATCCAGTTCTTCCAAGTAACAGAAGAATGAAACACAAGGAACCTCGCTACAAGGTGTAAAGCCTGCATGATAATTGTTAAAACAATTCATTGGCAACACGTTAGGTTAGTGAAAAAAATTGGCAGATGAGACGATTCCTCCCATCAAACAAAACTCATTGAAGACAACACGGGCTGGTAAGGATAAGCAACCCAAGTACGATACCAATTGGACACTGACTAATACCTGGAGGAAAGTAAACGGTTGAGCTCGATTAATTGTACATGATGATTATAATCATCATAAGTCATAATTACAATCTTCTCATTCGTTTAACAACCATCCATTCAGACATGTACATCATGATTATGATCATCGTAAGTCATAAACTCCGATCTGCACTGATTTACGAAGAGGGAAGCCTAAGGTTCAACTAGTACCCCCAAAAAATTGATGAAACACAACTATGGAAACTCAATTCCTTTGAAACTCAAACAACAAACTAGCAGTCTTCCAAACGACCTGATTTGCCCCAATTACTCATCAAATTCACGGAGAGAAAAAACACAGGCTAAGATACCCTTTTTTCCAGATACCCAAAATCCCAATTCCTCGTAAGAAAAAAAATCGGAAGAACAAACAAAAAAAGGGTGAGGATCGCATATAAGCAGCTAGTTTAATCGACGGACATACAAACTATGTCGAGATGAACAAGGGGAGAGCGATTATTATTGTTGTAATTATTATTATTATTATTATTATAACAGAGATAAAAGAGGAAGATGAAGACAAACATTGGAGAAGATGATGAGGCGAAGGAGGCTCTGCATGTGCTGCCGGTTCTGCTCCCTCCGCTTCTTCGCTCCCTGGTTCGCCATCGCTCTCCTCCTCCGCCGCCGCCGCTGTTCCCTCCCTCGATGCAATAGTCTCCTTTGTGTTTGGTCCGATTTATAATAAATTTATTTATCTATACAATATAAACCTGCTTACTTATATATCATTCTTTGAAAAAATCTGTTATATATGCATTTTAAAAAAAAACATTCATCTACAAGTTATTGCCAATGTCATTTACAGTTTCTTCAAAAAAAAAATTAAGGTAATGGTATTTTAAAAATAATAAATTATAATGTATCAAAAATATGTAAATTATATTTACGCCACACTCGTATAATTTATGCCTCCCAAATAAAAAAAAATAAACACAATAATTTAATTTAATATTCACAAAGACTATCAATTAGATATGTTGTAATTATAATTAATTTTTATTGTTTATATTTAACATGCTAATTTTTTAATTTCTTAAAATTTAAACCGGACAGGCTCTAAATGATGAGCCTGAGAACTCAATTGATTGACAATGATTCCTGTCGACGTATCTACACTATCATTATATATATATATATATATAGATACATAAGAAATAAATTTTTTATTTGTGAATTTTGTAAATCTATTAATTTTATTTACTCAACAGTTTATTAATCTAATAAAAATATTTATTGTATATGTAAATTATTTATTAACATTGATACCAGCATATAAAATAAATCCCACCGATTCGCCATCCGGGAATCGGTGTGACGAAGAAATGCCAACGTTGATTCGGGAGCGGCTCTTCATCGGCGACATCGCCGCCGCGGCGGAGGTTTTGACGGCGTCCGGCGGCGGAGGGGTGACGCACGTCCTCTCCCTCCTAAGCTCGGCCTCCATCTCCTTTTTCTCCGAGTGGAAGGACGGCCTCTTCATTCCCGCCGAGGAGATGCGTCGTGTCTACGCCGGCGGAGGCGGCGAAGTCGAAGGCGGTTCGGGAAAGCTGATGTGCGTGGTTGAGCGGGCGGGGGCGGAGTTGGGGCTGGTGAGGATGGCGGTGCCGCTGAGGGACATGGAAACAGAGAATTTGCTGGATTTCTTGGAGGTGTGCTTGGACTTCATTGAGGAGGGTCGGAAGGATGGCGGTGCCGTGCTGGTACACTGCTTCGCTGGTGTCTCTAGAAGGTATGTATGAATATTTATCAAATGCAAGAATTGTTTCCGCCTCCTCCCCCCTCTCTTCCATTGAATTTGGTTGTCATGATCTTCTCAATTGATCAAATAACCAATTTTGATTTTCATTCTTATCGTATGCTGGAATTTATGCTGAACTGAGTACATGATTGATATTGTATCTTCGTTGAGGTTTGTTTGGAAGCGTTAAAATTATTAAGACGCATGATGAAAATAATGCGGGAAAAAAGTTGGATCCGATAGATGTCACAAGGCTTATGGGATATGAAAGTCTGTTCATCTTCAATGTGGAAGATCTTGATTTTTGATTGAAATCAATCTTTTAGGTAGGCTTATCACATTTACAAATGTTATCACTTTTACAAATGAGACCAAGTTGGTCATTTAGTTGTTCATTCTATTTTTTGAGTTTTTGTAATTATGTTTCCAACCAGAAACTGACCTCCTGAGGAGCAGCTCTTGTTATGGTAGCCATTAGTTTGCACTAATAACTGTTGAAACTGTTTCCTAATCTCAGACATTTCGCTTTTAATGCTAATGACTATTGAACACGGGCTGCATATCCTTTCTGACTCGTTTCAGGTCAAATATTCATGTTTCGATCTGTATAATTGCAGTGCAGCTGTAATCACAGCTTATCTGATGAGAACCGAAGAGCTATCCTTAGAAGGTTCATTTTGCCCCCTTTTTTTGGTTTTCCCTTTTAAAAAGCTTCCTTTTAACATTATACAGATCAAAATTGATTTTGTTTTCGGAGAAGTTGATATTTATTCCTCCTCCTTTTTTCCCCCTTTCTCTGAATTGAAATGATGCCAGATGCTTTAAAGTTATTAAGGGAATGCCTTGATTATCTTTGTCCAAATGATGGCTTCCTTGACCAGGTAAGGAGATGTCTGCATATATTGGCACCATATGTACTAATGACTATAACTTGATAGCTTTTGTCTTAAAAGAAGATTTCAGTTTATCCTCTTCCTCCTGATATTTTGTGATGCAGTTGAAAATGTTTGAAGAAATGGGGTTTAAAGTAGATACCAGAAGTCCCATATACAAGCGCTTTCACTTGAAGCAGATCGGTACTACTTCTGTTTCCTGATTAGCCTATGAAATAGCTTCTTTTTTACTATTGCCTTCATGGGTTCAATAAGGATTTTTTTTTGGTGAGTGTGAATGATTGGATCACATTCATAAATTTACCACCAATGTGCTGTTTAATTCTTACAACAATGAACTTATTTTATCTAAAATGTTTAATTATAAAACTATGAATTTGGATATACCCTCCTTCCTCTGGCTTAGAGCACCTCAATAAAAAATGAAAAGCCGGAAGCTATGTTCCATGTGATTCCAAACATCTAAATGGGCTGATTTATTTTGGTCCTCTGATGTGTTATCTCGTTTTTAAGTACCTGGTGACCATATTTGTGTGTCTTACAGATGGATTAAATGGAAACAATTTTAACTACGACAGAGAAAAAGTAATTACAAAGCAAATTTGTGATCAGGGTGGGCTAGCAGATGTTGAAATAAACTGGCATGTCCCATTATGACGTGGCAATTATGGTGTGTTCTTTGATATTACATATTACTTTTACCTTTTTTATTTTTCCTCATTCATACTAAAAGTGAATGCTTGTATTCTCTCATAATGTGTGCTGCACAATTGTTAACTACAGGCCCTCTGAATGCCCTTATTGGTAGCTTTCGCTCTTATCCGTGGCACATTTTACATCACAAAATAGGAAGACTTTAATCAGTACCAAAATTTTGCCGGTTTGTGCATGTTTCTGTGTCAATATGTGTATAGCAGTGTGCACATGAATGGGCCTATATTTTATTAACAATTCCCCTTATCAATGCATTTTATAAGTTAGATATTTTCAGGTGAAACTTTCTACAAATTAGGAGAAAAGATTGATCCTTCTATGTTTGGTGTGGATCCTGGTGCCGTCTCATCTCAGCCAAGCTCTGATCCATCTAAGCCAACAATTGCTTATCGCTGCAAGAAATGTAGGAGGGTAGTTGCCCTTCAAGAAAATATAGTAGACCATATTCCAGGCGAAGGTGAAGCTTGCTTCGAATGGCAGAAGAGATCTATCAACTCGTTTAAGCAGTCTGATGAACAAGAGTGCACATCTATATTTGTAGAGCCGCTAAAATGGATGACTGCAGGTACATGATCTATAATCAAAGTTCCTAAGCAAGTACTTCGATACAAGTTTCACTGTTGCAGTTTTTAGTGAATATATTCTAAGCTGTTTGTTTTTAGTTTGTGATTACAGGCTATACTGTTTTCACTTACTAAGCAGGGCATTCTTATAATGCTTTCTTGAAAGTATTTACTGTGAACTTGTCAAGAGACCATTCAGTTTTATCACCTTTTGGCTTCGTACCATTGTAAGATCATATTCATAATTGATGGTCCATTCAAACACATTGAAGCCTATCTTTAATTAGTTTATTGAAGAAAACTGAACATATATGCATCTTTGATTGAGATATGAATAACAGGATTGTAGCATTCTATGATTTTAAGGAATGCCAGTCGGATTGCTTCAGCTTCTTGTTTTGTATTGAGCGAGTATAACTTTTAATGACAAATATGTTCACTTATGAAAACAGTTGAGGAAGGTGCTTTGGAGGGGAAGCTGTCTTGTGTCCATTGTGAAGCCCGGCTTGGTTATTTTAATTGGTCTGGGATTCAATGTAGCTGTGGTAGCTGGATCACTCCTGCATTTCAGCTCCAAAAAGGACGAATTGATCTTAGCACATTATAAACCATGCACGAAGTTAAGCATTAAACATCATCTGATTTTCTGCTGGCTCTGGTATTCTCCCCGTCTTTTCTGCCCTCTTAATTTTTAGAATAATGCCAGCCCTGTCACTCAACAGTTCATTACGACAGAGGATTTTTGTTTCTTATCCGGACATGCTATGTATAAAATACTCTTAGCTCAATATATAAAATATACTATAGTTATTCTTTGCTTCTGGATTGTTTTTTTCTTCTGGAACATGATACAATTAGGCCGTGTGAACCACGATAGATGAAATGCATGCTTACTCCGTATATTGGCTGCCTTCAGAGATGTAACGCTAGGGATTCTGTATAAAACGACATGGGAACGTTTCATTTAGATTTTAGTGTTCAATATTTTGTTGGGATATTTTCTTGAAGCTGAGTACAGGATGGCCAAGGGCATATATTCAAGTCCCGTTCATCTTTGTGCTTTGTCCAAATCACGTTTTACTTATTGAACTTACTACTCAATTTATGAAACCAATTAGAAGGAAACACATGATCTAAGTATGTGCTAAGAATTTCTGCATTAGCTCCACAAAAAAGAACCTTGTTGAGATATCAAATGGCTAACCTGGTTCAAGCTAGTTTTCGATGGGGATCAAAGTATTAATGATGGCGATCCATCCTTCCGATTTGTATACTAATCAAAACAAAACATTGCTATGTAAATGCAATGTGACGTTGATAAATGCCCACAAGGGTAATACTGTTGAACCAGTGACTTCGCCTGAGTGCAGAAGCTTAGCAAGGTAAACGGCAATAGAGTGGCATAATTTCAATTATTGACCTGGATATAGCGCTACCCCTATGGATTCCGTCGGACAAAAACTTTGATTTTACCTAGTTTATGAGAATGTATTTCAAGAAGTATGTTTGTAGCAGGATTGATATCGTTCCTAGCCTCCAAAAGCGCTAGCCTTGCTAAATTTCTATCGAAGACCATTGACATTAGCATGGAAACGGAGTCGTCTGATGTTTCCAAAAGGCGAGGTACAATGAAGGAATAATTGCGTGGAACCTGAGTGACATCAAGATTAATAATAACTATATGCCTGAGTGGCAATAATCTGAATAATAATAACTAAATATAAAGATCATATATGGTTTGAGGACTGGAGAAAAAAAAAATTTTGCGGCAAGACTGCAGATGGGAGCAGATCGTATGTTGCCTGCATAATTTCTGGCAGAAGTAATAGATTGTGAGGTTCCAGGTGATATCAACAATAGCCTTTGAGTATTGGATTTATATTACATTATGTTTGGAATTAACTGGTGACTTATATATATATATATATGCTAATCAACAAACCTTATTCCTTAAAGCTAGATTTTATATTATAAGAGGCTTATAAAACTTATTTCAAATCTTTTTGGGAGCCTATATTTTGGATTAAGAGAAAGTTATGATATTTATTTCAAAACCCTTTTGGGAGCCCATAGGCCCAAGTCTCATATAACTTCACTATAACATGTGAAGTTAACGTATGGTGGGGGAGGATAATTCGAGTGGGCTAGTCCGAATTGAAATTTTCTGAAACTTCACGTATAAACCGTCCACACGTAGTGATAGAGAGATGATTAAAGTAGTATGGTGTGTGAGGGGAGGATTATTGGGTTTATCTCATATCATGTTTGGAGGTAAATAGTGACTTGTATATATGCTAATGAGAAAATCTTATTCTTTAAGCTAATTTTTAGATTAATAAAAACCCTTAAAACTTATTTCAAGTTTTCGAGGCCCATAGAGCTAACATCGAGAACAAGGCTGCTATAAAATTTGGAACTGCAAAAAATATAAAAACTTTAACATATAAGTTCCACAATAAAACATGTCGTGCTATGTTCAAAAAGATGCGGCTCAACAAACATCGCGAGCACAAGAAGGCACAAGCTTACCTGTAGTCAAAATAAATAAATAAACAAAAACAAAAATCAAACATAAAGCCTCACTCACCGTTATTTTCCGAGCGTAGAAAGCATTTAGACAATACAATAAGCCAGCAACTATACCACATATCCCAGGAAGAAGTGATGTTATCCAACAGGATAGAAGAAGAAGCTGGAATACAAAATAACTCATGCCAAAACACGTTAATAAAATAATAACAACTATTCCAACAAAAAATGGCAAAAACATTCATTTTTTCACCCGAATTGCAGCTATGCATGTTAGAGATTTGTCAGAGAAGTGGAAGCGGAGGACGTTGTACTGTGTTGAAACAGCGATATCAAATAAAAAGTGCACGAATAAAGCAAAAACGAGTCCGTATGGTTCAGATGCAAGTTTGTGCAAGGCGCCTACAAACAAAGGGGAAAAGAAAAACGCAAACATCCAAAATGGTTCATCAGAAAAATTCTTAATGCTTACCAAATTTAATGCACACAGGAATAAACTTTCCCTCCATCCTAATGTGGATTAATGTCATCAATAAGCCTTTCAACCACTGAAGTTCATCACATTAAGAAGGCTGTCAAACATCCTCCATCAAATATGAGGAACGGAGATCTAGTAAAATTTAACTTCTCCCAAGTTAATTTACTATTCAACACCCAAGTGACAATCGGCTTTTTATTTGCTCCACCTTCAAGGCCATGTATTGACTTAAATTAAATGGTAGGTTCGCACAACTAAAAAAGAGCATGTTATCTATGAGGTTACGTTTCCAAGCACATCAAACATAAAACTACTAGTTTTCACTCTTCTCCTACCTTCCTCTGACTGTCATTATACTAGATTTGACATCTAAATCCCAAATTCATCTACAACTCAAAATGGCACGGGCAGTTGATTACCCTGATCACTAACTGTATCCCAAACTGAAGCATCTATTTCCTAAAGCTTCAAACTTCCACTAAAACATTGAAACTAGCAACAGTAAAAGGCTTTTCAGCTTAGATGCCAAAAGTCAAGCACAAGCTTTGGAAGAGTAAACCACATTTTCCGTTACAGATGGAAGAGTAAACATCTCGCAATTTAGAAATAAAACAAACTTGTAAATAGTGACACCACGACTTTCTTCCTGCATTGAATACATCAAAATGTAACATGGTTGCATACTTCATATATATGCATACTTGCAATCAGGAAAGGGGCATGGTAATTGATAATTAGTCAATCAAATACAAGCATAGGATCATGGTCACATCGCCACGTGGTCGAACCTAGCAATCCAAACAATTTCACTTTTTTATTTATTTACAGTGGATGGGGTTGGGGGGTGGCAGCTTTTTTTAATCAATTAAAGTTGAAATTGGTTTTATCCGTCTAATCCGGTATTATTGATTACATTTGGATCCGGTACTTATCAGGTTTCTTGAAAAATCAACATTTTTTTTCAACATCTTGAAAAATCAACATTGCTGTTCTCTCAAATTCATTATTTCACCTTTTTTTGAACGAGCAAAGTCCAAATGGTAATGAATAAATTGGTTACGTAACAATAATGTTCTGTTCCGTCAAGCTTAGCCATGCATGCATGCATGCATGATATGTGTATTCTTCGTTTGATTTTTTGACGAAGTATTCTTAGTTTTGATTACGCAAATGATTAATCGATGATGCGGAATTCATGGAGTCCGGCCGGCGCATGTACGTGTAAGGAAGAACATCACTTTACGTTGTTTGAAATTCCGTAATCATCAAGTAATAATCCATGAATCGATTGAATACTCAACTTATTATTATTATTTTAAAATCATGGAATCGTAGGATGCCAATATTTAACTTATTATCATTTTTTTAATAGTTTCATAAGGCCACACCCCTCATTATTATAGCAACATACGAATATTTTTCTTAGCCGATATTATTTGGTCATAAATCATGCTTAATTGTTGAATAAGCTTTCATTTTTTACTATGGAGATTAAATTTAGTGACTCTCGTGTTTTTTCAATTTGTATTTTTTTACATTTATGTGGAATAATGTAAAGTTTTCAGAGGCGTGTGAATGAACCACAACGCATCCTCGCATTCATGGACGCCCCCAAGATTAGAGTAATTTGAAAGGTGTAACCTATATATTTATATTAAAAAGTAATTCCCAATTAATAAATGCAGTGGTAATGTGAAATTTCATGTTTTCAATTAGATGTATGATTAGTTGTCGAGTGCACGGCGCAAATGACCAGTCACATTCGCCACGTTTGCTACCAGTTTTGTACACAATTATTTACAAACTAACTGCTATATATATAATATGGTCAATCACACGAAAAGGTTTGTTAGCATCAAGAAGCGGGCACCGTGTAATTTTATTGTATTTATTATTTAGTTAGATGCGGTTTAACCTACCACTCAACCAACGGAATGAATGTTTGGATATTATTATGCTCTATTGTCCATTTGTATTTGCATGCTGCCACATGGGCGGCTTTGGTTTTATTTTTCATCTTTGTTATCAATTACCTGCACACACAGTTCCACATTTTTTTCTATGTTTGATTGTGTGTGAGCTAACAACTTGATTAGATGCAAAGAAGTTAACGCAATTGATTGTCATATGAAACACGCAAGCATTTATCCCCTCGTCGTATTGCTCGACTAATTACAACTCTGTCTTTTATTAGGAACAGTACTAAATGATAATAAAAAACGACTACTTCAAACTCTTACAAATTCATATTGTATGTAGGAAATGGCACGGTGCACTCTTAGTTATCAAAGGTGATACATACGTTCAACCCGATCTGAGGAGAAAGAATAGCAGAATTATACGTTATATAGAGAAAGTAATTGTAATCTTGCCAACAAAGGCTTGATGTATAAATATATAGAATTGGGCTCATGCTCGTTATATATTCCCAGCTCTAACGAGAATGTTATACAACCACAATACAAGTTATGCTTCCAAATTGAGAGCAATCTCCTACATCAATGCTGTAAATTTTCAGAAACAATTTTGGTAGCCAAAGCTTTCTAGGAGATGTGGCATCATTCCGGAGTTGCTGATAAAAAATCAATTCCGCAACTGACCAACAAAGGCTTCCATCACATCTGCAATGAAGACACATCACTCCAATGATTCCTTCGGCCATAGCCTCTTCCACATACCAATCTCGCTTTTGTCACACAGTTTTCTAATTCCTCCATAAAACCCGTCTGCTTCGTTCCCTTCTTCCCTGTGGCCCTTTCTGTTCACCACTGTTCGCCTCCACCTTGAGCCAGGGGTATATTGATTGAACTCAAGGATCACAGTATCTGCAAAATTTGATAGATCGTCTGAGAGAAAAGATTGTAATTATTCACAAATTTACAGTAATAAACCCTGATTGGTTAAGTTGTATCTTCCTTCGCCGAATAGTGAAAAGGAAAAGAAAGCCAAATGTTATGTAGGGCAATCTCTTGTTCTTCACATTTTATCCGTAATCAAATTAGGATTATTTACATAATGTAGAAGCTTTATTTGGTATCATGTAGATAAGAAATAAGAAGAAGATATTAATGTAGAAACATGGAATGAACCACTAAGACAGATCAACTTACCACTATTATAACAGCCACAATGATAATTACTTCCATCACATGATTCCAAGTGACCAACAATTCCATACCACCAGCCTGACACGCATCGCACACTGGCAATTAGTCCTGGACAGTCCAACAATGAAGGAATAGTGTGACTGTTACCAAAAGTTTGTATTCTACATACCGTATGGAAATTCTTTGTTTCTTCTCCATTGAATTTCGATATGGTCACCTGGGCGTAGATCATTCAAACAATCCGAGAGATGAAGATCATGAGCAGGGGTATCAATAGGAGGTGCTCTTAGTCTGTCCCAGTGAACTCCCTCCTCTATCACTATTGTCCTCCGACCATGGGGTGGATACCTGTTGGCAATGTAGTGCAAACAAAATCAGACCCTAGATATTCCAAAGCCAAAAAAGATGCAGTACTTATTACTTTATTACGCCAAGAAAAAAATTTACATAAAACTCGAACTCAATAGATACACAAAATTGTTTCAGCAAGTTCAAGAAATTCATTCCTTAAACAATTCAACGGAAAAAAACAGCATACCTTGCGTGAAAAGTATCAGTGCAGGAATCATAGCTAAGCTCAGCATCATAACAGGAAAGCATAAATCCCACATGCCCATGCTGCAAAATGTGTGTGCATGAAATTAATTTTGAGAATGTTATAGTAAAAGCACTTCTTTCATACACAGCTAAGGATCTCTTAATTCACAGACAAGCTAAAACAATCACAGTTCTTCCTTCAACAAGCGAGCCCCAAAAGCTACCTGACTGAATCACACACAAATAGACGCAAAGACTGACAAATTGACTAAATCATAAAAAACAAAAGAAAGATACACAAACAAATGCTAAGATCAGATCCATCACAAATTCAGGGCTACGTGCATATGATTAGCAGGAATCATCTAGCCAGAACAACTAACGAAACAAAATCAAAGTGACTAAATTTTATATGAGGGGATGGACCAACATATATATAATATATACCTCACGATTATAGACCTGAGCAGGAAACCAGAACTTGCCACTCTCAAGGGACAAGTACCAGGACATAATGGAATCATTGCGCAAGGAAGAATTGATCTTCTTCTGCCCACAAGCAAACTTGGAACGGATCAAGGACAAGGGCCACATACAAGAGAGAGTTCCAAGCAATCCCCATCTGGAAGGGCCACCATCAGGACCACCACAATCCTTCCTTGAAGCCACAAACCACTGCCACTCTCTGTAAGCAGTCTGGCCAACCACTCTCTCCCACTTCTCCTTCATGTGCCTTTCCCAAAGGTGGTTGCTCCTGCACCTATCCCTCAGGGAGCTGCAAACGCCCGCCATGTTGCACAACCCAGATGGCGGGAGCCTGCCCAGGATGCTCTCGAGAGCAAGGTCTGGCAAATCCAGTATGGACAGCTCGTCCGAGGACTCCACATTCTCCACCTTTACGCAGCTCTTCTTCCTCGGAGAAATCATGGGCAGAGTCCTAAGTAGCTTAAAAACGGAAAAGCTGAGAAGGCTGGTGTTCTGGAGCCACCAGATCAGTAAGGAAGCCAGCTCTTGGCAGAAGGCCAGAGAGAGCAGTCTCATGTCACTGGCCCATGAGGGGAGTGGGGGAGAGAGAGAGACTTGGAGAGGAGGAAGAAGGAGACGCAGGAGAGGAGGAAGAAGAGCATCAGATGAGGGGGATCTTGCTAAGCAGCCTTTGGCATATAAAGGAGAAAAAAACAGGACAAGCTTTGTTATCAGTGAGCCAATTGCGTTGAAGGTGTGAGTCATAAAAATGGAATTTCTGATGCAGCAAGAAACCAATTGGGGCGGGGAATATATCAAAGAGAAGAAGAGGAGGAGGCGGCCTGGAGCAGGAAGAAGAGGTGGGACCTTGGGTACAGGTCCTTGTCGAGCTTATCAAAAGCAGAGTTCTATTATTGGTGGTGATTAAACAATGGCAGCAACGAGGTGAAAGAAGCTTACAAGAGTCATGGATGCTCCTCCTTCAAAGAGAATGGATGTGGCATCCACACACAGTGAAAAACCCAAGAAACTCTAAGGTAGGCCACCGCCAGAGGAGACAAAGGAAACAGATGTCACTGGGGAACCCAGGAGATCAAGGCCCCGGGGGGGGGAGTGGGGAGCTCTACCTTTGTTTAACTAGTCTTTGCTATCTCCTGTCTCGAAGGAAAGGAAAGGGGAGGAAGATTAGGAAAGTGGGGAGAGATTCCAAGATATGTTCATGGATGCCCCTGACACACGGATAAAATCAGAGACCCATAGGGTAGAATCTCTTCAATTGGCTGATCCTGGGTAGTGCAGAATTGAAAAATGGAAAGAAAACAAAGGAAAAAGGGTGATCAAAATCAGATATGGGTTGTTGGAAAGAAGCTAGATTAGGTGCAACAGACACCTCATTCCACCCAGAATAACTGACACAACCAAACTCTTCTAGACTGAATCCAACATGCCATATTTCTTCATTGTATGTAGAAGAAACAAAATAAAAAAACAAAAAACAAAAACAAAAAAAACAACACAGAGATAGGAAGATGAAGAATGTGGAAGAACAACCTTAGAAAGTTCTTCCAATTATGCCTCCCAGACCTTCACCCACCGTTCTCTCCTTCTCTGCTCTTCCCTTCTCTCCCCAAAAGACAAAGGCGAGAGAAGGATACGAAGGGCTGCCAGAGCCAACTTGGGATGTTATATGGCAAGGAAGAAGAGGCAGAGTTTGATTGGAGAGCGGTGGCCAAACATATAAGGCCACCTAACCACGTCCCCTCCCCTAACCTCTACCCAACTTCCCTTCCAACAATTATGCAGAAAAGCCTCCCAGCCAGAGGTAGACCCCAGCGACCTCAGGAGTCCACCCCAAATAACTAAGACACACCCTATTACTTCACTTCTCCGTCTCTGGTTATAGTTGCATACACAGAAAATCCATTTTTAAGATAGATTTAGAGAGTGCAGACTTGCTGTTCAAACTAATCAGCAACCACAATTGCACCCAAACCCTTTTCATTAATGGATTCTCTGCCTAACTTCATGTTTAATGTGAGCAACTAGTATCACATCCATTACACACCCATTTGCCCACTCCTACACTCAATACAACAAAACCATATCTAGACGTGAATGCTTGTCAATGTTCCTCATATATTTCCCATATTAGTTCTTTGTTGTGACGGTTGCTTCGCGAATTCAATGTGAAGGCATAGTCACTAAATTACTAATTCGTCTTTTTTGCATCTCTGTATCTATGAAACTAGTAATCATAGTTGTGCAAATTCTATGTATATATATTACACAATAATCTCAGTTGGGATGGAATATGTATGACAATGATTATGCGCATAAGCTAAACGGTTTGAGCTTCGCGGATGTGGGCAAGTACAAATAATAATTACAACTGTATGATGAAAGTGAAGTAGCTAAAATAATTCCTCAAGGTAATAAAAATTTAAATTTAAAATCAATAGTATATTGATAATATTTTTTAAACTTGTATATTATCTGAATATATCGGAATATTTTTTAAGAAGGAAAAAAAAGTATGGTGTGGGCCGAGTGGCAGCCAATTTATGGAATGTTATATAATCTAATTGAGTGGCAACATCCACCTACCAGATTGCCCTTGGCCATCCTTCTCTTTACATCATAAACATATATATCTCCGTGTGAGGCTCATAGTAATTGTGGAAGGAGCTACGATATGTGAGGGTGGCCGTCAATTTAAGGTTGTAGAACCCATCCAATGCAATGACATAACTATCACTCATATAAAAAGGATAGATAAATTGTTTTCTCACGTTACACACATACATGATCCGCATTTTTTCACCTTAATTTTGCATAAAACTCTTGTCAATAAATTTAGGTTCTGTACACATGATAATCGTGTGCTTCTGGAACAGAATGATTCCTCATACATACAAGGCAACTAGTATACGTCTTGCTTGCACCGAAAACTAGTATACATTTTACACCATTATGTATGAACTAATCTTTATTTGTGTCAACCAACTGCAAAGATGGTCGCTGGGTAATCCGACTTAACTTACCATGAATTAAGAAAAAAACTCACATCAGAATAAGCATAGATGGTTGAGGTCACGTAAAAACCTTATCTATGAGTATTTTCATTTAACCATTGACCTTGATGGATAAACGTATGTATTAGGCAATCAACCACATTGATAAAGGTTAGAGATTTTTGGTATGTTATTTTCAGATAATCCTAGAAATTATTTACCAGCTATCTTCGAAATATCATTTTTATTACTAAAAAAATATCATTTGGAATATATGTCCAGATGCAATGAATAACAATAAAATGATCGTCACGCATTTGATTGTGACACATAGGTATATATGCTTAATTCAATGTAGCCTCGATTCCCACGCCAGTAGGCATTGGACGTCCACATTCAGCATCCCTTGTGTTTTTTCACCGCCCGGCCTGTGACTGCGATCCTACCAATGTCCGACTAGTTCACAAAAACAATAATAAACACCGTCTCCTCTCAATATTATAAATGCAAAAATCGGGTCATTGCTACATACAAACTTGTCAATTAAGGGACCTAAATTCCTTGTAAATTGTGCTTAAACATCTGATCTTCACTTGTTTGTTTTATTAGTAGGCCAACCAAAAAAGTGCCTTAATAAAAAAACCCAAAAGAGCTCCGCCTTTGTAATTTGTACCCTATCATGTGGGACGGTTTTTGCCTAACTTTCTTCTTAGCTTTCCAATAAGAAAATGGGTCGTAGCTTAAAACCAATGTGTCTTCCTTCCATATTAAATGGCAGGAAACATGACCGACTTGATATGCTTTTCTTTTGATCTACGAACTTACACGTATGCATAGGAAACCGTGGAAGAAGATTAATCGGACGTAAAGTGGTGAAGATATACTGTTCGATCCATCTGGTGATTATTTAATGTATTCGATGAAGACAAGATGTCTATGGTAATCTTGCGTACGGAGAGAAATCTGCGCCAGTTGGAACTTGCTCGAGTACTTTTAAGACTGTGAACAAGGGTTAAACATCAGCAAATTAAGTGTTGCACAGTAAAAAATATAGAGATTGAAAGCCATGTTAATTTGAAGGTTTGATCGTTGTATGCTATAATTTACGATGATGCCGAGACGAGGAAAGTATGGGAAATGATCTCATCCCCCACTCCCCCGCACTAATATAGAATATGAGCAAGTGTTATAATTGTTACACACTTACCATTGCCTCTCTAACACGGCAAGGTAACACGGGCAGCCTGCCTCTACATTGGTCTGCCATTGGTTCAAACTTCAAAGTTCAAACTGCAATATTTTCAGTCTTTGTAGCAGTGATGTCCCTAAATATGGTCCTCCAAATCCAGAGTTTGCACTTTTAGAGGGCGGATGATGAGCAATACACTAATTGATAGAAAAACATACGAATGTAAAGAAAGTACCGCGACAACTTCCTAGTTGTCCACTGCTTATTGGATAAAGCATGATAATCCAAGATAAAGCAGGATAAAGCCTAATTGGTTTTGATGTTGTCTTAGTTTGCTTCAACCTATCCGAATTTGAGTCTCTATAACATATGAACTTAACATGTGTGAGAGGAAAATGATTCAGATTGTATGATGTATGAAGGGGATAATCATCGAGTTAATCATACATATGGTGTTGGTGACTTTTATATATATACATTAACAAAGTCTTATTCCTTGATTTAATTTTTAAATTAAAAGAGGCCTATAAGATATGTTTTAAGTTCCTTTTGAGAGTCCACAAGGCCTAACAAGAACAAACGCTAACACTCAAGACTATATTGAACCTAAGGTATTCGATACAAAAAATTTTAATGCGATCCCATCCTCCAAAAAAATCAAGCCATTATAAATTTGTAATAGCATTTTTATCGCCCATGGTTGATGGTACCATAACTCCTACACAATTAGCTAACTCATGAAATAGCAGCATCTACTTATTTCAACTTCTGTATGTGCTCAAGCTTGCTAAGCAGTCTCCCTCATACTTATTTTCGGCTCTTCCTCCTCCAAATTTCCAACCTCTCATGTTGTGAAAACCGGATAATTTTTACCAAAAATAACTAGTTCACTTTGAGAACTATTATCTAGATGACTAACGTAAAAACTATTATACTAAAAATTACCTCAAGATAAAATTCCTAGGAAAGTAGGGTGGGACGTACGGTCCTCTTAAAAACCAACTCATAGACAGAATTTTATAAAGTAATTAAAATAGCACAAACTCCCTATTAAAATAAAATTCACAGGAAAGTGTGATGGGACACATAGTCCGCTTTATCTTAAACTCCCTATTCAATTGAGTCTTTATCTTCTTCTTTATGTTGATGATATGTTGATAGCTTCCAAAAGTCAGACAGAAATAGAGTAGTTAAAGACTCAATTGAATAAGGAGTTTGAGATGAAGGATCTTGGTGAAATAAAAAAGATTCTCGGCATAGAGATAACCAGAGACTGGAAATTGTGGAGGCTTTGTTTGTCTCAAAAAGAATATCTGAGAAAAGTACTAAAACGTTTTGACATAAATGAGAAGTCAAAACTAGCTAGTATACCACTTGCTCCTCATTTCAAGCTTAGTGCTTTCATGTCACTAAAGAATAATGCAGAGCGAGAATACATGGCAAAAGTGCTATATGCAAGTGCTATTATTAGCTTGATGTAGGCAATGGTTTGTTCAAAGCCCGATATTTCATAGACAGTTAGGATTGTGAGCAGGTATATGCATGATCCTGGAAAGGAGCATTGGCAAGCTATAAAATAGATTCTACGGTATATTCTGGATACCTTAGATGTTGGTTAGTATTTCAGCAGGATGATAAGGATGGTCAGTATGTAATTGGGTATTGTGATTCTGACTATGTTGGTGATTTGGACAAGCGACGATCAACTACTGGTTATGTGTTTACTTTTATAAAAGCACCAGTCAGTTGGAAGTCCACTTTACTGGTCAACAGTGGCTTTGTCTACTACAAAGGCAGAATATATAACAATTACAAAGGCCGTAAATGAGGCAATTTGGCTTCAAGGATTGCTTGGTAAATTGGGAATGGAACAAAAGCACATCAAGGTGCATTGTGACAGTCAGAATGCTATTCATCTAGCAAAGAATTAGGTTTACCAATATAAGACGAAGCACATTGATGTTCGATATCATTTTGTACGAGAGATTCTAGAAGAAGGTGGAGTTATAATCCAGAAAATTTTGACCACTGAGAACCCTGCTAATATACTAATAAAAGTGGTAACTACGGCCAAGTTTAAACATTGTTTAAACTTGGTCAATATTGTTACAAATTAAAAAATGGAATTGTATGAGATTTTGTCAAGATGCAGAATTGTTGTATGTCAAAATTAAGTCTCACATCTAAAGTTTTGTGGGTTTGGGAGGGGTCCTCTCCTTATAAATAAGGCTCCTCCCTTTTGTAATATTTCTTTAATTATTAAAATATAATTTTTGTAATGTCCGAGGGTGTAAACCTCGTTAAATTTCGGTGTTCTTTTTGTTCCTTTTATGTCTATTTAATTGTTATTGTCGGATATAGTTGTTGTTAATTATTATACTATTTATGTATAAGAGTTAGTTTTTAAGCGGACCGTGTGTCCCACCACGCTTTCATGAGAATTTTATCTTGAGGTGATTTAAATAGCACAATAATTAACAACAGCGAACCGTGTGTCCCACCACGCTTTCATGAGAATTTTATCTTGAGGTAATTTAAATAGCACAATAATTAACAACAACTATACCCGACAATAGTTATTAAATAGATACAAAAAGGAAAAAATAGCTGTTAAATAGATATAAAAAGAACAAAAAAACATCAGAATTTAACGAGGCTAGCTATTAAATAAATATAAAAGGAACAAAAAAATATTGAAATTTAACAAGGCTTACGTCCTCAGACAATACAAAAATAATATTTTAATAATCAAAAAAATATTATAAAAGGGAGAAAGAAATAATTTACCAATAGAAGAAGGATGACAATTTTGAAATGTGTAGATCTAAAGGGGAAGAGCCTTATTTATAAGGAGATGACCCTCCCAAACCCACAAAACTTAAAACGTGTGACTTGAATTTGACATACAACATCTCCTTCCTCCTCTCGAAGTCTCTTTTCCCACTCTCTCATGGGCCAATGACATGAAACTACTCACTCCTGGCCTTTGCTAAGAACTCGCCGCCTTAATGCTCTTGTACCTCAAGACCCCCACCCTTCTCAGCTTAACAAATGTTTGTGATTCAGCTTATGATTTCTTTGAGGACGAACTGCATAAAGGTGGACAGTGTGGAGTCATCGGACGAGTTGTCAATACTGAATTTACCTGACCTGGCTCTTGAAAGCATCCCACCACTAGGTAGTGCAACATGGAGGGTGTTCCCAGTTCACTGAGGGTGAGAGTGGTCGGCACATGAAGGAGAGTGGCGGAGAGTGGTCGGCCAGACTGCTTACAGAGAGTGGCATTGGTATGTGGCTTCAAGGAGAGATTGTGGTGGTCCTTCCAAATGGGGATTGCTTAAAACTCTCTCTAGTATGTGGCACTTGTCTTGGATCGGTTCCAAGTATGCCGGTGGGGAGAAGAAGCTCAATTCTTCCTTGCACAATGACTCCAATATCATGTCCCAGAACTTGTCCCTTGAGATTGGCAAGTTCTGGTTTCCTGCTTAGGTTTATAGTCGAGAGGTATATATGTCGGTACGTCCCCTCATGTAAAATTTATTCACTATGTTCTCTAATTTGCCAGAAGAAACCTGTTAATCATATGCACATAACCCTGAACTTGTGATGGATCTGGTCATAACATTTTTTGTATTGGTATTGTTTTTCATGATCTCATCCATCTACAGTCATGCATCTATTTGCGTGTAAATCAGCCTTGATTTTGGGGCTCACTTGGGACTCTGAGGAGGAGGAGATACGTAAAGGTGGAGAATGCGGACAGTGGAGTCCTCAGAGGAGGATTTGTTCATACGGGTAGTGCACTAAGGCAGGTGGTTGTATGTTTGTAGTTCACTGAGCGACCAATTTGTGAATATATGGTCATCAAAAAGAAAGAAATGATCCTCTCAACAAATAAAATTAAAAATTAAAAATTAAAATCATATTTAGAAGATCCCGCAGGACCAAAGTAAAAAATATGCTAGAATAGATTTAGGAATGCCTTTGCATCGATCAAATTTTTTTATTATCAAATAGCCAAACATATTGCAAACACATCACATGTTCATATCGAGAAAATGCGAATCAAACAAAAGTTCACAATGATTCAATGTAAAAAAAATATCTCTATGCCACTTGATAGAAACTTCAGGATCAATCGTCAAGAAAAATAAAAAAGATGTAGAAGCCTACTTAAATCTATGGTAACATGTTTGTTATTCTTGGATTTTCGAAATTGATGCATACCATCACTTCTTTTTTGACGAGTAAAAAAGGAGACCGTGACCCTTTTATAGACTTAATGTGATTTTAAAAATTCTGGACATGAATGTGACCATTCGTGAATTTGATAGTATAACTTCCCTTACTTCCAATTTTACTCATTTTATAAATAAGTGTCTAAATTTTATATGTTGTGTAACTCCTACTCAATCACTTATGATGACGTTTTGACATTATGAAAGGTATTTTCGTTATGATATTTTTTAACTTTTAACCCACCAATTTGAAGAATGGAATGGTTTCCGATAGTTCTAATTTTTCACCCTATAATTTTCAAGAGTGTGCGTGCACGCGCGTGTATATAGAGTAAAACTAAAAAGATGGCTGAAGTAACCAACCATTATTGCCTTCGTTGAGGCTTCAAGTGCCCAGCTAGCACTTCCATTTATAGCATTTGATGAAACACTGGAGGAAGAAAAGGATACTAGCATTGAGTTGAGTGGAGAGGGTGGGCGAGGCGGGCGTGGAGAAAACGCCGGTGTCGGAGGGGAGTTGTTTTCCGGTCGGCCAAGTGGGTTAACATGGCCAATACGAAAAGCTGGACCACCCTACGAAAAAGGCTCAATACGTGCTCAGTCATGGAAGTCATGATTGGCCTCCTTTTAAGCTCAGAATTCAGAGGCTCGCCCCCAAAACTTTTAAGTGACGCTGATTGGATTGGATTTGGAAAAGGATTGGAGCTAGTGCAGGTTGCTGTCAATACGAGCGTTCCCTGTACTACATGATGGCTAGTTACATCACCATATGTTGGGTGAGCCGACCCTTAACGCAAGGTAAGACAGCGTCACAATCCACCAATTTTTCTTTTTCCTCTCTCTCCGACGTGATGGCTAGTTACATCACCATATGTTCGGGTAAGCCGACCCTTAACGCAAGGTAAGACAGTGTCACATTTCATTTGTTTTATCTTACTGCGCCAATACGGTATGGGCGTTGAATAAGCTATCCAGAACTTACTGGCACTAGCAAACCGCAGAAACTTCAGTCCGAAAGAAAAGCATCATACAACCAACGCATTGTCAGTGGCGTACCCTAGTCAAAATTTTGGCCCAAAATAAAAATGACAGCTTTCCTCGCCGCTCAAACTAATAAGACATTATTTCTTCAATTACGTCTGCCACCTCTTCGATCTCAACTTCCTTGGCCTCGTATTCCTCTTCTTCATCACTTGCCTCACCATCCCGCAGATTTTGCCTCTCCACCTTTTCTTCTTCTACGTATTTCTTCCATTGCTGCACCCACCGATCCCATTCTTCCAGTAACTGCTTCCTCTTCTCTCTATCTTGCTCACTCAAAAGGAGAGACACATCTTGGTCTTCGGCCTCATACTTCTTGCTATATTTCTTCAAATTCTTTGCAATCTCTTCCACCTTTTCTGCAGTCAACAAGGATGGTGGCCTTGGGCGCCACGCAAACTGTTTAATTGCCACAATTTCAGGCAAAAGTTAGGATTGGAAATTGAAATCAGCCTACGCTATCAAACAAAGCACTTCCATAAATAGCAATCATAGAATTGGCTGCTTGCAATCGAACCATACTCTTTCGTGACACTCAAAAAACAGTATCAAACAGAAGACTGAAAACAGAGAACTAATTTCCAAGCTGAACCATTCTAATGATACAGAAACTATGGTCAAAACATTTTCAAATATAAAAAGCAAATAGTGCACTTATTCTGTACCATCCTATTTTGTGACACAAAAAGTGCCCCATATAGAGCCGAGGTCATACATATTTCAAATAATTGCATATAATAATTTAATGAGAAAATACTTGCATCACATCACCTGATAGAAGTGGTCCTTGGATATTCTGTACAGCAGTTTACCATGGAAGGACCATATAAAAAACCCATTTTCCATCTCATGAACTGAAGTAACAGACGTCGCAACATATCTGGCCATATTATGGAAAAAATAACGACTAAATTGCAAACTTTATATTAGATTGTGGCATATGATCAATATGCAGAAAAATTTAGCCCATATTTACCTCCCTGTGGGATCCCATTCAATGTCAGTAGCCATGAAATGCTCACCAGAAGCCATGGTCTCAAGTTCGTCAGCATCATAAAACTCCAGTTGACCATTGAAACCCTTCAATCCGGCAAGGATAAGAAACCGACCGGCTGGAGACCAAAACAACGCATTTGCCTGTTTTCCCTTAAGGGTTGTGAGCTTGGTCACTCTACCAGCATTCTGAGCAGTCTTCATTGTGTAAAAACTTATATCTGGCCTCGGACCATCTCCATGAATGATTGCAAACCTGTGGCCTTTAGGTTCCCATGCAAAAGCAATAATTTTCTCATTTTTATTTTCGAGCTCCAAAACTTCAATTGGTATATCTCGTTCCTTAATTCTGAAGAGTTCAAATCCAGTGTATGTGCTCTTTTTCGTTTTAGTGTAACGATCAACTTTAACAGCAAAGTAATCCCCATTGCTTTGCCAATACATTTTACAGTCACTAACGCTGAAAAGATTCTTTTGTCTCAATTCCTGTTTGCTGGGTATTTGAACAAGGCTGACCTGTCGTCAAACAAGTTTTATATTTTAATAATCAAGAAAAAATTAGCACCCCCTATGCCATGACACATGCAAACAATCTAATCTTACCCTTGCAGGCTGATTTCCGCCACCAAGTTCGGGAACAAAAAGTGCAAGAATGGGGTCCACTGGCGACCAACAGAAATCTAAGACATTTTCCACTTTTATAGATTTTCTATCTACTAGTGAAAAAGTGTCTGTTTCATAAACAGATATCACATTCTTCCCAATCCTTGCAAAATACTTATCCTCCTTACCACCGCCCCACCTGCAATAATCACAAGTTTAACCGACAAGATGATCAGTATTCATTTTTTAAAAAAGAAAACATTGTCACTTGAAGAAATGACGACTCACTTAAAGATGGGCCATGATACACCGGAGACACCGCTAGTGCCCACACTGGCATAATCATCTGCAGTTCCTTTGAAATCCCTCATAACTTTCCCAGTTCTTACATCGAAGATGTTTAAGGCTACTCGCTGTCAAACAACCCAGCTTAGACTGAGATAAAAAATATGGAACAGGCAATATGGGTTCTAAATTGTATGGGAAGCTTTTAAAAATCTAATCCATACATGTGATTCACGAGGTTTACTGGGTTCATGGCTGCTGTACGTGATCAAATATTTCTCTCCAGGAGAAAAATCGATGAGCTTAACCTGTGAAACATAATATCATATATTATACTGGGAAGCTAAAAATGTGTAAGAAAAAAATTGTATATATAAATAAGAAAAAAACCTGGGGATGAGCAAATCGCGTGAGGCGATTAAATGTTGAAGCACCACCCCATACTTGTGCACCCTGTCTGTGTACAGTGGCTAGATATGTACCAAGTGGAGACCACTGGACAAAGCTTTCAGTCCAGAACTGAAAGGCAACATTCAAAATTAGCTACACAAGCCAATTGCAACACATGACGTACTCCTCAATATAAGAAGTAACAAAAAAGGCATCCTGATTATACATCATCGCAAAATTGAGAGGGACACATTCATCTAGTTGTAAAAACATGTGATAGCAACTCTAATGCATTGCCACAGTATGACTAATAAAAAACAGAATCGAATGCATCACGACAGTTTAATTAATAAAAGAACGGCAAACCCTTCACATTACATATGATGATTCACAAAACAGATAAAAAACAACAAAAATTCGAATCATCAAGCGTTTGGGTAATTAGTAACAAAATCTCTAAAATGCCTGAGATATCACAACCAAATGAAAACCCAGCATAAGCTCATCTTTTAACTAAGTAAACTTCCCTGTTTTGAGTATGATATATGTTCCAGAAAAGAAGCTTCACTAAGTAACTTACAGTGCGGCGATAAACAAGCTCAGGTTTCTGCTGCCTAACATCATTCCATAACACTTCAGTATCATTTCCAGCTCGAATAACAATCTGGTCCCTTGCTTTTTCATCAGTCAGCCAATGTTGAAGACTTTCCTAAAAGAAAACAAAACGTATAGATGACTTAATATTGAACTAAATAATGAGAAATTAAACTATATCCAATTCTAATGCATATTGGTACCACCTCTCCAATAAAACAGATTGACAAACATATGTAACTGCAATAATGTTGCCCCATAGCAAGATACCAAATACACATAAATCACTAAAACCAGACTTGGAGCTTCGTGTGCTTTTATGCATGGAAAAAAAATATTAAGTAAAGCATACCCCAGGTTCGTAATCCTTGATTTTAGCAGGGGTCCATTCATCAGCAACCTTCATGTACTTATCAATATCATCAAACAAATTCACAGCAAATATATGAGCCTTGTCCAGCTTGTACCCGTTTGTTCTCTCTTTCGCAAGTTCAGCTTCCTGTGCAGTTTCAAAACATTAAATGGTTGAAAATCTCATGTCCACAAAAAGGTGCTTTCCATTGATATGGTCTAATCAGTCAGAGAAACAAGCGAAACAAAAAGCACCATAAACTGCACAAGAATTTAAGAATAATCCTAAATTCTTGCAAAAATATGCTAGGAGCATACATGTATGGATTGGAAAGTCCAGGTTTGGAATCCATATGGCAAGGAATACGAGCAAGTCCAATAACAATTGAGCTCAAAGATGAATAGTTTATAAGAGAAAAGCTAATAGAATCCTGTGTTAAAGCTAAACATTCAGAACAATGAACATAACAGAATGACACATAAAGAAATTTCGAGGGTAAATAAAAAAACAGAGTTATACCTGAGAAGTGCTGAACTCGATGAAGCAGTAACCGAGGGTTTTCTTCGTTTCTGGATTAACGGGCATCCAAAACCCTTCCTCCTTGATGACGCCAATCTGGTTGTAGATTTTCCGAACGACCGACTCAAGCTTGTCGAACTTCTCGGGAGGGACTACCGGGAGGTTGTCCACCACAATGACGGAGCCGAAACTATCGTCGAAATCATGGGCGTCTTCCTCCGGCAGATCCGACTCGTCGTCACTGCACAGAACAGCCAATCGGTACGACTGAATGGAACAATAAATGGGAGGGGAAGGGGGAGCGCGGGGTAGGGAAGAAAGGATGGACCTTTTGATGCCGAAGTCGTCGCCGGGGGAGTTCGATGGAGTCGAGGTCTACTTGCGAGAGATCGATGCCGACGCGGTCCGCCATGACCTCGATATCGGCCATGGTCGCCATGGTCGCGAGGTCCCTCCGCCAAACTACGCGAGAATCTCTGTTTCCGAAGGTTGGAGAGAAGAAGAGTGGTGCGAAATTGATGTCAGGAAAAACACTCAGAACCGATCTCACCTATTTTCCGCCGTCGACGCTGGTGGGGGCGGTGCTGCCGCCGCTGTTCGTCGAAGGTTGATGGCTGTTGGGATAGAAGAGAGGTAGGGTTAGAGCAGAGCCTAGAGGTGGCGAATGGGCCGGGCCGGATTGAGCCATGGAATTGGGCCGTTCCTGCCCAGGAGCCCACCCCTCTAATGAAGCCCATCATGGAGTTGGGCCTGGCCCATAAGCCCAGCGCTTTGATGCAAGGCTTGTGGGGTTTCTAAGTGATGAATTTTGGTAATTTATTCAAATTTCTTGAATTACCCATGAACTCACCAAAGAACTTGGTTAGCCTTGATGGCTTTGCTCCCATTGTTTCACTTTCCCCACGCCCACTTTGCAAATTTGTTAGATGAAACAGAGACTAATGCAAAATAGGAAATTAGATAATAACTCAATAAAACGGTCTAAATGCATTTCTTCCTTACTTTCATTATTAAACTTACTGAAAACATTGCGTTCGATCATTATAATATTTGTGAAAAATATTTGTCTGTTAATTATTTATATACGTATGTAAATAAAATTTGGATGAGTAAATGGGCTCAGAAGTGAACACCACCTATCTTTTTATTTATTATTTATTTATTTACTTATTATTATTATTATTATTATTTACTTATTTATTTTTGGAGGGAATCTCCCGCTTTGTGTGAACTGTGAAGCCATGAAAAGTCCAAAACAATTATTACCAAAGAATTGGAGAGCAGCAGGTAGAGGGTAGTAGGGGTTGAAGAAATGCAGTTGGATTGAATAATAAAATGCAGGTGATATAGCTATCAATGTCGCGTCGTGTGCCCATGACTCCCTCACTATTTTATTCATCTAACTAAAATCCAGACATGCAACACCATTCCTCAACCTCCTCCTTTCCATGCATCTCCTCCCTCAACTCTCGTATCTTCGTTCCTCACCACTGCTGCCACCCTCCAGCACTATTATTGTAACACCCCGTTTCGGCTCACCCGTGAACCGACCCGGAAATGTCACCGGCGACCGAACCGTTCGTTAATCTACTAGATTCGGTTAAGCCGACCAGGATCTACTCTCGGCGTCTCAAGATGGAGATGCAAATATGAAATGCATAAATGAGAACGATTGGGTTCTAACGAAGTCCTACATGCATGCTATGATGTACAAACAAAAATAAGACAAAACAACAAATGAAAAACCAAAAGAAAATATATATTATTTTATGAAAATACGATAACACCTAACAATCTACCATGACATTAAATCATTATCTCATTCGTTTTTACCCGAGCCGAGTCTGAACTCCAAGGCTCCCTACTCAGTCACATTTATCCATTTATTTCATAACAAGCAATTTATCTAAACAAACACATCAAAATTATCATTTACGTAGCAATAACACACCGTCATTATACGTTACACGCGGCAGGTACATGTGTGCGCGGTTCCGTGCTACTCCTCCGCAGTCCCGACAGCTTTCATCGCTCGCATTCCTCACCTACATATATATAGAAAAATCGTCAGTAACGAGTGTTACCGGCCCGGAAAATAACTAATATCAATCTGGCACAGGAGAGCAAACTCTCCTGTTGAATCAAAACCATATACTTCCTCAAGAACTCTCATCAGGGCACATACGGGAGCCGTCGCTGTCGGGCCGTCGCCCTCGGGTCGACAGCGTCCCCCTATCTTTCTCATCCTCATACCTTGGCCATTCCTCTATCGCTTCTCGCATCAAATTTCATTCCTTACCGCCCTCTGCACCTTCCATATTACTCCTGGCCTTGAGCACAAAGGCCGAGCACTCTCAGGCAGTCGCCTTCAGTACCCTTTGAACCACAAGTCTAGACATGCGCTGCATTGCAGTACCCGTAAACCTCCACACTTCTCCGGGTTTGAGGAACTCAAAGGTGGAGTTGTCCGGATCCTTCGGGAACGAAGTGGGTTCTCCCCAGCTCCAGAGCCCGCTCTTCCGGGCACACGCCCTATCTGAAGACGTGGCCGCAAGTAACCCTCATTCCATCTCTCACCGAAAACACGAAAACTATATATATATAGGCCTGGGTTGGGATTTATACAATAGGCCCGAAGGCATCGTGAGCTGGATCTGAAGTTCGAAAACAAACTCGAGGGATCTCATCCTCGAGGGTTATTAATCCGAAAAAGAACTGTTGGCTAAATGGCCCGAGTTAAGTGGGATCCGATAAAACGCCACTTAACTCGTCCTGCACATGATAAATCAAATAAACAATAGAGTAGCGTAAAACAGAGAACGAGTCCTAAACGGACCTGGTAGAAGCTCCAAACGGGTCCACGCGCCTAGGCGGCGAGCTCCTACACCGTACCTACACAATCAAGCTAAAAACTAACGCCCGCATGATGAATCACACATCCTATAGCATGCACACACAATCAACACACTCACGCATCAATCAACACACATCAACCTATATCAATTCTAGCAAGTCTACTTAGGTTAGTTTGCATTAGATCATGATCATTACCTAATAACCCTAATTAGTTTCATAACTTCTATTTTTAACACCACACAATTCCACAAATTTCATATTTTATTCTAAATCAAATCCACATTTATATAAGTAATTACAATGCACAATTCATCAATCATAGCATGCAAATTCTAATAATCAATACTTTCAATTAATTAAGTTAAAATAAATTATACCTCGCGTCGTCGAAAATCGGCGACGGCTAGGGTTTCCGTTTCGCGGCTCGAAACTCGAATTCGGCACCTAGCGGCGTCCGAAGTCCGATCAGATTGGACCGGGTGCGTCCGGCGGGTGATCCGGCGAATTTCCCACGAATCCAATTTTCCAGCGGTTCCGGCGGTTTTCCGGCGAGTGTCGGCGGTTTTCCGGCGATTCGGCGTTTTCCGGCGGCGATTCGGGACGGGGCAATCAAGGGGTCTATCGGCACCAGCTCGACGAGCTTGGTCCGATGGCGGTGTCAAACAAGGTAGCCGAGGCGGCGATGGCCGTCGGCGGCGGCGTTGAAAATGGGTGGCGGCGGCGGTGTGCTCCGATCGGGGCTCCGGCCGGCCTCGACGGCGGTCGGGAGGATGGGGGAAACGTCGGCAACGGCGAGGGGGTGGTCGTCGGGGTCACAGCGGCGGCGGAGCGGCCCGGACGGCGGCGAAATCGAGCTCGGAATGGCGACGGCCGAGGCGGCTTCGCGGCATCGCGGCGGCGCGCCGGCAGGCGATCGGTGGCCGGGGTCGATCGGGGCGGCACGGCGATGGCGAGGGGACGACGGACGGTTGGTTCCGGCGGCGGGGCGACAGTCGACGGCGGTGGCGGCGACGAACGAAGTGGGCGGCGAGGGTTTGGGTGAAGAAGGGTCGGGAGGAAGAAGAAGTAGCGTGCGATGGCATTTTTGTAAATTAAACTTGACTCGACTCCGACTCGAGTCAATAATAATAACTATCTCCTAATAAATCCTAAAAAATCCAAAAAATTAGGAAAAATCCCGTAAAATCAAACGAACACAGAAACATCCAAATGATATGTTCTATAACTAATAACCCACCCAAACTCACCTATATCGCGTCCTAATTCGTCATTCGGCCCTAAAAATATTCTACGATCAAATAAAAATAACAATCAATACTGCATACCTCCACATACTTGATAACCCATTTTTCATCATCTTTTAGGCGTTATCATCGTATACTTGAGCATACATGACTCTCATCGCTCATAACTCACAGCTGGCCTCAACTCAGCTCGCGGTCCATGAAGCTGACTCGACTCGAACCGACAGTTGAACCGACTGGTTCACTCCCGTAAAACTCTGACTCGAGTCACGGGTTTTACAATTGCCCCTTCCTCTCCCACCCCCACCTTCCCTCCCTCCTCCCCACCTTCCCTCCCTCCTCCCCACCTCCACCACCAAGAGGAGTAGGGCGGAGGAG